>PVIH01024362.1:0-22916 GCA_004025045.1 Sigmodon hispidus | reverse complement strand
AGCTCAGTCTCCGCTGGATGGGAGGAACAGAACAGAGCCCAGGGGATGCTCCCAGGGCAAGGGCATCCCTGGAGCTCAGTCTCCGCTGGATGGGAGGAACAGAACAGAGCCCAGGGGATGCTCCCAGGGCAAGGGCATCCCTGGAGCTCAGTCTCCGCTGGATGGGAGGAACAGAGCAGAGCCCAGGGGATGCTCCCAGAGCAAGTGCATCCCTGGAGTTCAATCTCCGCTCATTCCACGCTCCTCCAGCCTCACTTGCCAGTCTCATTCGTGATGCTGGAAGCTAACTAATGAATATAAGCCCAAGGGATGAGAGCACTGCTGGACCCCCAAATGCCAGCAGGTGACAGCAGAGCTGTCTAACTGCAGAAATGTCCTTTTCCAGGGACTCCCAAGCCCAGATGGAACACTTCCACCAGAGGAGATAGCACAAACTAGCCACACCAACAGAGTTTAGGCACCTATACTATACCTAACTATACTCCCTGTTATCTGTTCAGTGTGGTTTAAATTTAAAATGGGACAAGATAGCAAATGTCAAAAGTGGTAGAAAGTTTTGTTTGTTTGTTTTGAGAAAGAGGAGGCAAAGGAAGAAATGCAGGTGGTAGGGAAGGGGAGGGCTAGAGGAAAACCTCACCAGGCTATAAGGATGCTCACTTTCTCAAGGGAGTTTCTGGGACACATTCTCCATGGAAGAGACCATTGGCTAGCAGGGTCTGAAGCACCCAGGGTCTCATTACCATCTAAACCAGAGACCTGCATGGGAACAGACCCTTCTTGTAAGAGCATGAAAAGTCTGGCTAAAAATGGACAACAAGCCACCTGGCCAACTTTAAGGGTCCTAAGCCCCAGCTGACATGCTGAGCTGAAGTTCAAGGGTCCTCTTTGGCAACTCCTGCTTATAGATTACCCTCTGAAAACAGGTGTTCCCCAAGTCCTGACCCTCTCCCAAGAATAGAACTGGGAGCTGGCCCTTCTCAGGGTTACTCTGATTCTGACCTTGACCACCTTTGCAACAGAGTAAACCTTTTAGGTGGCAAATCTTCTGCCCTTGTCTCATGGACATTAAGAAAAGCTCCTGCCACTCAGTACCCTGCCCTTCATGTCCCTGAGTATCACATTTTGTGATGTGGCCTCAGAGATGGACATGCAACTACAAAGAGGGCAGGGCAGTGGGTGACTTCCCACAGCCCCATCAATGATGTCTATCCAAGCCATCCCTCTACCTCCAGAACAAGAGAGGCCCAGGAAGTAACAAATGGTCATGGTGGGGGCCAATTACACATGCTAATAACAAATCCGTGCTGGGCCAGGAGTCACCCAGATGGAAGAAGGGATTTATGGCCCAAACCTGATTTCTCAGAATCCAGAGAACTCAGGGATAGAGAAGCAGAACCTTACAGAACACTCCCCAGGCCTCATGGGGGACCCGTGTGTGTTTGAGGGCTTTGCTTTGCCTGCTTGCTATACTTTATTGCTGGCAGAGAGATGGGAAATTTATTGCTTTACAAATCATACCATCCGCAGCATAAATGAACTGTCTGGCTGCAGCACGCTCGAACCCAGATGATTTGCAAAATGTCTAATGGTAAGCGGGGTTATGCTATCTGCTTACGGCCTCTGAGACAAAAGCAAGCCATGACGTGGAGTATCTGCGCAGTGTAACTTGAGGTCGGCAAATTGGCTGTGACTCATAAATGTTGGCTCAGCAGCATTACATAACTCAGTACGCTCCATCGGGGACTCAGAGGAACACAGAGCTGGCCCTGACAAGGCTGCAGATGACAAGCAGGGCACCACCAGCAGCTTTGGGAGCCTGAGGTCATGGCCAGGCCGAGTTCCACAGCCTGGTTAGTCCCAGGATCTGCTAGCCATCAGGAGGCTGGGCATACCCCAAGGACTGCCAAGAATAGCCTTTTTGCTCCAAATTCCCCAAACCTAGGGTGGGAGAGAAGGTGTTGAAATTCTTGACAGGAGTTAGTCAGGGGTCACTGCCCACGGGGTGGCAACCCTTTGCTAGCTGGCCCAGCTGGTGACAGGCTCAGCTCAGTACCTGGGACTTTGGGTATCACCAGAAAGGAGGCAAAAACATAGAGTTTACAAAGGAAACTACGCAAGTCACTCAGCTTCAGGCTCACATGAGTGGTGGTACAAGACCCAAACCAAGGCTGTTCAAGTCCCCCTCTTCTAGATCAATCATACACTGACAGTTAACAGTCACCATGTCCACAGAGCCCTCAGAACAACTGGGAGACAGGGACATTCACTCTTTTAAAGTGAGCAAACTGAGGCTCAGAACAGTCAGAACCCTCAGTCAAGTTCACACAGTAAGCAGCTGGTCATAGACACATAGATTTTGTTGTGAAGACCCAACTTTTTTCCTTCAGTACCTCCCTTAATCCAGAGGTTATTTTGGAACTTGTCACCACCTCTCACTATATTGCTTAAGGCAGTACCATCAAGAACTCTATCGGTGAATATTCTCTAGATGTTCAGCAATGGGTTGGGGAAAGGCTCCTGAAGTAGGGCCCTGTGCCTGGTCCCTGGAAGCTCACTGTCACCGATGCCCAGGAGGCACGAGGTGGCCTTTTCAGGAGATCAGGAAGGTCAGCAGGGAAGGCACATAGGCTAGGCTATTCCTTAAGCCAGGCTTTGAAAGACACATTAGGATCTCAACCCAGACATGTAGCAGAAGCCTTGCTTTGAATCTAGAGTATCCATGATAGTTCTAGGACTCGGGTGGCCCTTCAGGGCAGTAGAGGGAGCCAGCAGAACTGGCCATTTACAGATGGGCCACAGGACCCAGTCTCCATATAAAATTCAAGCTTAGCGTATAACACTGGGAAAAAGCTGACCTTGTATTGATTCTTAACTCTGTGAAGTTTCTAGCCAAAAAACAAAAACAAAGATTTTTAACATCGATTTTCAACATGGGAATGGTTTGAAGACATTTTGATCTATAAAAACAACAAAACTGTTTTGGAGATATTCACAATAGTAAATATGGACCATGCTACTGGCATTAGAAATAAAAGCTATTTACTGAATACTCATACACACAAACAAGTAGATAAATAAATACCAGTCTCCCTTATTTTGAAAACCATATACTTGGTCCTAGATGGCTTTCTCTCCATCCCTCACTTATATGTTTATTCACGCACCTGCCTCTTGTACAGAAGCTTATTGCTCCAATATCAGTTTGGGTCTGACAGAAAGAGTCCATGGGATTTTTCAAGCCCATGTGTCAAATGCCAGATGTAGATTAGGCCCCATGATCTCTGGAGAAGCTTAAATTCAGCTAATGGACTTTTTATAGCATGTAAATGTCACCTTAGTAAGGAAGCCTAGTAGACACATAAATAGCACACACATGCCTATATAAAGTGCAGACTGCAGAAGAGAGATGAACCCACAGTCCGCACCAGATCTACCACCAGGAGACGGCATTCCAACCAGGAGCACTGGTGTGTCCCTATCAGAGCCTTCCAGCCAATAACTATGTATGGCAGCTGCTGAGGATGCAGTCACCAACACCTTGGTCTCTTAAGAGGAATTCTCAAGGCCCTAGAAGCTTGGCTTTGACCTAAATGAGAACCCACAAACAGAATACTATGGATGCAAACCCAAGCTGCCTGGAGTTGTGATCCCTAAACTCCCAGCCCTGCAAAGAGCCAAAGCACTAGGGAGATTCTTCATCTCCAAGGCACACACTGCAGGGAGCTATAGACTCCGTGACACAGTGGGGTCTCTTGTGGGATGACGGGAAGAGGAGACCTCCCCAACATTTCTAAGTTAGGGCCCAACATAGCAGAAGGGAATATAAGGTGCTGAGCACACACAGGAAAGCTAGCCCCTGTGCTCACATCACGCTCCATTTCCTGGAGCAACTTTACTGGACTATAGTTAAACAACAGGCAGCAGGAACATGGTGAAGAACAGACTCTGAAGAGCCCCCATGTTCCTTTAATAAGCAAAGCAATCCCACCTGCTTCACAAATCTCCTATAGCTGAGAACAAAAGAAACTACTTTAAACAGCTAACAGCTCAGTGGTAGGACAGTGGGGAGTCTAGTGAGGTGTGTAACCCTCCCCACAGAAAGACTCAGAGCACACTGCTTCTCATCCGATGTCAAAGGATCCATAACCATCAAAAGCCTCAAACTTTCACTATCAAGGACTGGGGCATAACTCAGTGTTAGAATACTTGCCTGGCATGTGCAAGGCCCCGATGTCTTCTCCAGCATGTTGAAGTGTGTGTGTGTGTGTGTGTGTGTGTGTGTGTGTGTGTGTGTGTGAGAGAGAGAGAGAGACAGACAGACAGACAGACAGACAGACAGACAGACAGACAGAGACAGAGACAGACAGAGACAGACAGAGACAGACAGAGAGACAGGGAATCTGTCAACAGAATTCCTCAACAGAAAATGACCAAGGCAGCCAGCCATTACCTACCCTCTGTGACACACAAAGGGCTGACATCTATGGCCATCAGGTTTGAGACCCTTTCTCTTCCCCCCTTACTATTGGATAAGTCCAGGGTGAGGAGGTCCAGATGCTGTGTTACAATGTGCCCAGATGGCCAGGAGGCTGAGCCAGGATTAGAAGCTGCTAGTTTGGGCCATGTACTTATACCTCCCCAAGAATCCCCTTCAATGGTGCTTTCTAGACATTCTCTATCAGTGTGTAAAACCAACAAAAACCTGTTCTAACTCTTTCTCTCTCCCTCCCTCCCTCTCCCTTCTCCTCTCTCATCTTTTCATACATTGTTTAACACTACATTCTAGAACTCACTATATAGATCACTCTATACTATAGAACTCTCTCTATAGGTCTTGATCTTCCAGCAATCAGCCCTCCTGCCTGACTCCCCAGTGAGATTACAGGTATCCTCATTCAAGCATTTCTTAGGCAAAGTCATTCAGAAGGGTAGGTTCAGGCTGCTGCAAGAGTGAGGAAGAGGAGGGTTGAACTCTGCTGAAACTCCTTCCAACCCATGCTTTTCCCAGCTCCAGCTCTGCTGCCAGCCACTGCCATGTCTTGCCACAGTTCCTATCAATCCAGGAAGGCTGAGACAATGCAGACAAGGAGGAGGCCTGTCCTGCAAAAGGTTCAAAATGCAGTTCAACCTGAGTTCTCCCGACCTCTTGAATTTCTGCAAAAGAGCCCTGAACTCCTCACTCAACGTCAACCTCAGGTCTGGGAAAAATGAGTATGTTAACTCAAGCAATTCCCCTGTGGTCAGTAGTTTATACCACATGCTTTGAAACACCGTGGCTATCCAACAGGGGAGAAGTTGCGTAAGGGAGAGCCAAGGACAATCTGTTAACCTTGACAGATGCTGCAGCCTCCTTTGCAGGCTAGCCAGACCCCCTCCTGTCCAGGCTGGAGGAAGGCTCTGGCTCACATACGCCCCTGGAGTAGCAGGGACATGGCTTCCTAGCAACCCCATCTAGAAGGCTGGTGTCTGCCATCATCTGTCTCCAGAGAAACCCTTGTCTCCAGCCAGGAACTAAGGTATACTGGAAGTGGGACATCATGACCAAGCAGACCAGGGAAAGCATGCTGAACAGGCTCCCTGCTTACAGGTTATTCTCAGGCAGGAAACTGTGGGAAGAATCCTTTTAAGAGAAGATTAATGACCGTAGGAGGCTTCTAAGCCACCTGGTAAATTCCAGTCTTTCACCCTGCTAATATTTATTGGGCATTCATTACCTGGCAGTTTCACCATAATAACCTCACAGTACTAACCTCACGGATGGCAATGTGTGGAGCAGGGAGAACGTGTGGAGGAAGCCATGGCAATCACAGTCACATATGGATGATCTCTCCTTGGCCTTAGAAAGGCACAGCTGCCATCCCCACTGCACAGGTTAAAAAATGAATGTGTTTATCCAAAGTTGCCCAGCCATATCATGGGAATTTGGACTCACGCAATCTGGCTCCAGACCCTTGACCCTTGACCTTTTGCCATTACTGCCGTTGTCATCTCTATCATTATCATGATGAAAGCTTTCGAGATCCCATTTCTCTGACCCACATGAGGGTGCCAGGCCATGACACCCCGGACACGGCGGTATTCAGCGTAGAGCCAGGGTCCGGCTGAGTCCAGAATTCAGTCTTCGATGCTCTGCCCCAGGGACCCTCAAAGAAGTTCTTACAGAGTTTTTCATCTCACTGAGTCTTCTGCTTCCCTTCCTTCCAAGGGGCAATAACTGCCATGTCTGGGGTTCATGTCCCACGAAGCCCACGAGTTCTAACCTTGATCCTTATAACAACAGTGCTCAGCTACAAGGCCTTTGAGAGGTGGCTAGTCACTAAGGATCATGTCTTCACCACAAAAGCAGATCTGTGCTGTTCTGAACAGAGATGTCCCTCAGAAGTCTCACACATTTGAATGCTTGGTCCCCAGCTGGTGGCTGTTTAGAGAACATGAGGAGTTGTGGCCTTGCTTGAGGAATTATGTCACTGAGGACAGACTTTCAGGTTTGAAAGCCTCCAGCCATCCCCAGTGCACTCTCTCTGCTTCCTATTCGTAAAATGAGAATTCTTAGCTTTGCTCCAGGTCCATGCCTGCTAGCATGCTGCCATGCTCCCTGCCATGGTAGTGATGAAAGTGTATCCATCCCTCTGGAACCACAGTCTCAAATAAACCCACCTCCTCTAAGCCTCCTTCGTGTTTTATCAGTGCAGAGGAAAAGTAACTAAAACAGGCTCTGTTGAAGCCACTGTGCATCGGGATTGACCTATGCATACTAAACACTAACTGCCCAGGGCTGTGTGCCAGAGCTGTGTCCCAACCCACAGCCCATAACGAGCTTCAAGACCCTATTAGCCAAATCATAGCTATGACTCTCCAGACAGATGATCGTCTTCAGGTGACCTGAGGTCCTCTAGCCAAAACCTCCCTGCCTCAGCATCTCTGCAGGCCCTATAGACAGATGCTCATGTGCTGTGTGGAGTTTGCTTTGTAGCAGTGGTTTTCAAGGTGTGGCCCTGGACCAGCACCATGGGCATCACCTGGGAACTTCGGGGAGCTTCATTCTCAGGCCCCACCCACCTCCTGAATCAGAAGCCCTGGGAGTGGAGCTGGGTGGAGTGTACTTTTACATCTCTGTTGATGATTGTAAGGCAGTCACGTTGACACCTGCTTCTCTATAGAGTCTCATGGAGGATATAAGTCTTTGGGGCAGGGAGGGTCCCATCCAGCTTCTCTGCTACTCCACAGCCCCTGGTCCTGCCTAGAAAGCTTCAGGAACCTTCTTCTTCAGGTTTGTCTGCTGGTCATTGCTGGGGTCTACTTTATGCTACAAGGTCCCTGGTTGCAAGTGGATAAGCTTGCTATGTGTTGAATATCAAATTTTATTTGCCACATAATTTAAGTATTAGACCACACAGAAAGATCATATCCCTATCTCAGGCTTCATACTTGCTTGGTTCCAGATGTAGAACTCTTCATCCAAGCAGCATGTTTTTGCTGCCATGCATCCTAGGCTCTCTGAGCAAATGTTATCCCTCAGACAGGCCTGCCTGGACCATCCTGTTTAAGCCACATGCATCATCCTCTCACCCAGCTGCCTGATCTTTTCTCTCTACCTGATTCTGGGCTATAGATTGCTCGGGGTAAGTGGGTGAGTCTGTGAGAGCATGTGTGTGCACGTGTGTGGTTATTTTTGCTTTGTTGTGAATTTAAAGGCTTTCAGTCCACCTGTGTATAGCTTATAAACTCTACAAAGGATGAAGGGTTTGCCTTGTTTATTTGTGACGTGTCTACCAATCATATGGCAAGAATTCAATAAAGATACGAGGTAAAGAAATGTGTGTAAATATAGAAACAAAAAAATAGAGCTAGCCTAATATAGCTTCTTGTATTTATCACCCTGGAACATTTTTTTAAATAAAAGCAAAATTATAAATTAAATACAAATAAAAACTAACAACAAAATTAGATGATGTATTTTGCTAAAGCCAAAATTGCCAAGAATGAGTTTAATAATAAAAAGATGTTGCTTCAGGTTATTTCTCTCTTGGTATTTTAATTTAATTAATGCTAACACAAGGAGCAAATGACTGCAAACAGATGCAAACACAGAGTGGTATTAATAACATGAAGGCTTTTTTTCCCCAAGTTCAGGATAATCATCCTTGGTATGAAACCAAAACCCTGTACATAATAACCTGACCCTCATGTTAATGAGGAATTACTTGACAGTTATAACACTGTCTTGTTCACCTCCTGGTGGTACCAAAAATCTGCCTTCCAGAGACAGTCTATCTCTTCCTAACCCTAATGGCTGGTCCTCCAGCACTCTGCCCTAGGTGGAGCCAGGATCTATTTGCTATGTGCACATCTCCCAGGCCACCATGGATCAACTTCTCGGCTGCTGTATCACACGCACTCTTACAGACCTGCTTCTACCTTTGCTTCTCCATCAGAAATAGTACACATTGAACACATTGGCCTTCCTTTGTTCAGTAGATTGGGGTCACCTTGGAGCAGGCAAGGCAACTGGAGAAGCATAGACCTTCATAAAGACCCAAAAGAAGCTTACTTACAATTTAAATTACAGGGCGGGTTCCTAGGTCACTCTGAGATTGCACAAATTTTCAAAGATAGTTATCAATATGGAATTGCAAAGCAAGGCCATCAGTCTCCCTGCCTGTCCTGGACCTGGCAACTTGTTACCAAAGCAAAGCAGTGACATGCCAAAGTATTGCATGGACCAGGCACAGCCCTACCAGCCAAACACAACTGTTAAGCCACCACAGAGTCATTAAAGTCCCAGTTGCCACCATGCCCACATGGGTTTGTGGATCATCTCACTAGATTCACACGTTTCAAATGGTCCTGTAATTCTGCCATCTACCCTGGCTTTCCAGGCAGAATGGGTGCCAAAGGTTTAATTAAAAATTTATGGGTGAAAAACTTACACTTAAGAACATTATATCCACTCTCTTCAGTTTGGGGTTTATTTCCCTTGCAAATATGGACAAGAGTACCATGATTTCTGTTTTATGGGGAACTTCTAAATCTTGGGCCACTCAGCTGGGTGGCTGCCAGAGGGTAGAGCGTGCTGCAGCCGGGCTGGTCTGGGCATCCTGCCCAGACACTCATCCTGCAATGGCCCCATGTTAAGGGTGATGGCAAAATCATCCCCTGTGAGGCCAATGCCTCATTTTGATTGGCAAAAGTTTTGGTTGGTCATCTCCAGTCACCTACCTACAAATAGATCTCCAGCAAAACCATTGGACTTAATGGACTCTCAACATCAGTTCCCCAGTCTAGAGCCCATGCAGCTGTCCTTACCCTTAGGTCTCCCTGGCCTTTCCAGCATGTCTCTAGCATGGTGGTGGGTGAGGGGACAAAGAATCCTTCTTCCCTGCTCTACATCGAGGATGGCAGCTCCATGTGTTGAGAAAGTACTGTCTGTGCCATCTTTATTCCATATGCGTGTAAAAGGATCCAGAACAAAGTATGGATACCTAAGCAGGCTGGTGGCAGCAGACAGGGCAGCCCTGGGCCTGGCCAAGGAGGGAGAGACAGCGTGGACCTAGTCCATGAGAGAGTTGCAGAGCGACCTACTTCCTGGGGGTGAGGTAGGTAGAGAAGAGTCCTGGGGGTAGGCAGAGACGAGTCCTTTCCACTGCTCCGCTCCAGGCATGCATAAAGACCCATTGCCAGAGCCCAGGGAGTCTTTGGTGTTGCATGTGCCAGTGGTCCAATAGTAGGCCTGCCTGCCTTCTAGCTCTAGGGCAAGAGCAAAAAGAGCCTGAGTCCCAAAGAGGAGAGGAGCTTCTGCACAGCCTTCCCAGCATGGGCCTACGCCTGACGAGAGAGAAGCCAGGCCAGCATCTATAGACATCTGGGTTAATTACTATATTCTTTTCACATCTCTTTCCTAAAAGTCTTTCCTCTGAGAGGCAGACTAACAATTACTGTCACCAAGAAGGAGTTTTAGAAGCAGCCCACATGAGCAGGCTGTTTAGGCTGTCCACACTGTGCTTCCAGAACCCTAGGCTGAAAGGCTGAGAGAAGATATCTGGTCCAGCCCTGTGCCGATGGGGAGGACCCCTGGCCAGTGACTAAACATGCCAGGCTAGGTCCTGCCCCCCACCTTACCTCACTCAATTACTGTGCACACAGTAAGAGAACCCCGAAAGTCAGGGAGGTGAGAGCTGAGGATTTGGCATGAGGCTGTAGGGAGAGGCCAGAGACTGGATGTGGGATGGGAGGACACACGGTGAGGGAGCAAGTAGCCTAAATTCTGCATCCGCCATTAAGCACTCTATCGCCAGCCTCCTTCCATTCCCTCCTCTGACAACACCATCCATTAGAAGATACCACGTTCAGTCAGCAGATAGGCAGCTGTGAGACTCCCAGGGAGGCCAAGTCACTTGCCTTCACAGTCAGCAAGGTGCGCCACATTCCTGAGCCATGCCCTCTGCAATAAGGAAGGAAGTTCCCTTCAGATCTGAGGAACCAATAAAGGAACACCTCCAAGACTTCCTGGGACCCCTGTCCCAAGCCAGCCCTCCCAAGGGTAGCCTCACCCTACCCAATCTCACCTTGCCCTACCCCCACACTGTGGTCCTAGCTGTGTATGTCCACTCTTTCTCTATTTCCTATGAGTACCTCAGATAGTGTGGCACACACAACCTGGCCCTAGCCCAGGGCCTGCCATCTTGGCCTTCTTTGGCAGAACTTCCTGCTGAGTCACACTTCCTCATAAAGTGTGGACTCAGTGAAGAGTAACACCACAACCACAGCCACATGGATCTTGTACAACTTGGCACCAGGTCCAGAGTGGACTCGGGAGTTTTCTGTGAGCCCCACCCAGGGCAGGTCTCCACTATGTGTACATGTCTTATACCTCAAGATTGGTGCTGTGTGTAGAGGGGTGTTCCTGAAAGAAACGTAGACATGACAGTAAGATGGTGTGGCTTGCATCTGCTATCCATCTTTCCTATCCATGACCCACCGTGCAGCCTATACGAAGTCCGCAGGCCTGGACACACTGGCTGGGAGACCAAAGACCTGAATTTTTTTTCTGTCACCGACTCACTGGAACTTCAGCATGTCCCTGCTCCTCTCTGGCTTTGGTATATAAACAAGAGGACAGGGTGACTTTCCTACTTTGTCCTTGCAAACTGAATTTTTGGTTTTCTCAGGGACTCTTCAGAACCATGTTTCTTAGCAAAAAATGTTGCCTATGGTAGCTACTCAGGACCTGGGAGTCTATGGAGACTGGGCAAATGTTCCCCTTCCTAAGATAGAATACAGGCCTCACCCTTTCTTCCCACTCAGGGCCTTCCAGGAAGCTTCAGAATGTAAGACCGTGTCCAAATCAGTGAGCCCTCTCCCTGGGCAGGGCAGGGTGAGGCAAACGAGGCCAGACAAGTGTGAAAGTCACTAATCATCCTGTGGGCACTGGCAGAGGCTCAGGAGCAGGCCCTACCCCTACAGGGAAGGAATTGCGTTAGAGGTAATCTTGGTCTTCAGTCAAGTACCTGGATGCCACAAATTAGCACTGCTGGGAGGGGCAGCCAGTGGCTCCGAATCTGTTTTAAAAAGTCATCAAAACCTCAGAGGCCTAAGGCCCAGGCAGGCTGGGGCTGAACCAGAAGGCACATTGTTTAGCTGAAGAGAGGGGAGTAGCCTGCCTGTTCTTTGTCCATTCTCAGACAGGATGGTGCACCAAGTTCAAGGTCTAAAGAACTACAAAGATAATGACATGCCAAAGTCCAATGGCATTAAATCCTGTAAAGAAACAGAAGGGGCTACAGTCACTCAGTGTCCTCAGAGTGGGCCAGCTGAGCCCATGGAGGCAGGCTGACGGCACTTGGAGTGAGGGCAAAGAGACAGACGGCTGCCATGTAGCTTCTCTTCATCCACCCCTTCACCATGCTTCAGAGGCTTGGAAGCCATGAGCCGCAGAAGGCTGAGCATGCCGATCCAGGCTATCCCTAAGTCATCTCTCAAGCCACTAGCCATGACTGGCCTGTTCGGAGCAGGCAGGAAGCCCAGACTGCTTCCCGCTGAACCCAAAGCTGTCCTGGAAGGGCAGATGAGCAGAGACTCTGAAACACTCTAATGAGCCAATTTGTCCTGAATTCCCAACCACATTTCTTTCAAAGAAAAAAATCCAACTGAATATTCCAAGGTCATTTCTTAAGGGAATATAGTTGTTTTTAACTCTTGGACTTGACCCACAAAGGAAGCCAAGTGCTCCCATCTGAAACCAGTTTTGGTCCAGCTTGACCTCAGAGGGAAGAGTAAGCCAGGAGCTCCAAGGTCTTGACTTCCAGAAGCTTCTCACTGAGAAATGTCCTTTTAGAGATCAAAGAAATTGTCCCCAGCCACTTCCTGTCATCCTCCAGGCCACTTCCTGTCATCCTCTCCACAGTCCCTTGTTAACTTCTTACCATGCGCCCTTCCATCAGCCCTTCCAGCCTCCTGCCTCAGCCCTTCCATCCTTCCCAGGCACCAGGGTGCAAATATGTGCCAGTTCTTCTGTTCAGTTCCAGTTGTGTGGCTGCAGCCAGTGCCCTGCTCTCTCTGTTTCCTCACTATAACCAAAAGTCAGTAGCACTGGTCATCAGGGAAATAAAACATTCACAGCAAAGTGCTCTTCACAAGGATGACCTTCAATGATACCCTTTCTCTTGGGGAAACCTGCCTATGAGGCACCCCTGGTGACTGGCATTTGGTCACCTAACGCCAGAGTCCCCTCTGTAGGTGTGCAAGAAGGACCCTCAGAGACAAGTCACCAGGGCCCTCCATGTTCTCACTCCTAGGCCAGTGGGCCACACTGCTTCTTCCTGCTTCTTGAGCCCCTGCCCCATCTGCCCAGTAGCAACCAAAACAGATATGCCATGTGGGATAAGTAGCATGCTTCCAACCACTCCCTCCCTCCCTTACTGACCGCATGTATTAGCCTAGACTGGAGGCCACCTGCTGCTGTCACACAGAAGCAACTCTCACTGAGAAATGAAGTGAGTGCCACACACATGCCTCCTGCCAGCCTAGAAATGTCAAGATGGATGGGACCAAGCCCAAAGGAGTGGATGACCACAGCAGGGTTGAACTGGGCTATCCTGGCTGCCTGGTACACCCCAGGGAGATCAAAGAGTAATGAACTCCCGGCTCCTGAGAATGTTTCAGCAGGTGCCGGAAATGGGCAGGCACCATTGTTCATCTCTAAGCTAATCTCCCAGGGTCTCAGTATCCTTCTCTGAGAAATGGGGACAATGATGGGTCCCCATACTTCCTTAAAAGTTATGAAAAATAAACCAACACTTCAAGTAGTGTCTGGCACACAATAAGCACCTAGTAAGTGCTAGCTATTATTATTTATTGCCCTCATTTTATACAGGAAGAATTAATTTTAAAAGGCAAACCAGACAGGCATAATTTGGAGTTTCTGCCCCATGTCCTTAAAAGGTCAAACCTCTATAGGAATCTTCCTAGCTAAGCATAACTCCAGAGGCTCCCCAAAAGAACATGCATTCTTTCCCTCACCTGCCCCAAGGCTAGTACACAATAGAAGACACATTTATCCTTCACCAAAGGCATCCCTGTGGGAAGGGGCAGCATCACCAGCTGGGACTTCACTTGTGAATTGTCCTCTGCAGAATCTCAGGTCCACTCACAGCTTGGCAGAGACCCCCAAAGCCTGCAAGGGCAGTCTGTGAACACGTGCAGAAATGAGGAACAGAGCACTGTGGGGCCTCACACACACCCACGCACCTGAGGGTAGCCGAAGGTAGAGACACCAAGGCCGACTTTGCCCATTTCTGAGCTGAGCCTGCAGCAGGTCACCGTCCAGCTGCTGCCCCACAGGAGAGAGCCTGCTCACTGTTCACTCCGGGAAACCTGCAGAAGGCAGCCTTGGCTGGGAGATGTGTAAGTCACTGAGTCACAAACCAACTGGTCCCACACCAGTAGGCAGCAGGAAAGAAGAAAGCCTGGCAGCGTGGAGATCAAAACGTCCAGATAATGAGCCAAATTCTTCTCTCAGAGACACCAGCTAATGAAGGAGTGCAGGAAGCCCCGTGTCATGAGGCCAAACTGTTTACACAAGTGTTAAAAATACATTTCAAAAGAAAGCAAGGAAGCCCGAGGAAAACCCTCCATCAACTTTGGAAAATGCTCTCTGAAAACCACATTAATTTGTTTTCCAAAAAGGTGTTTGAAGTCTTTCAGAGTACCCTAGGGCGACTTTAATTCCACCTCCTAATCCTCTATTAAATGTGATGTTCACTAACACAGCCTGCCTTGGGGATGCTGATTTTTATTCTTAATTATACAGATACATATTTGGGGCTATGTGAGCTTCTATGTAAATTAAAAAGGCACGCTGTCAGCCACACTTCTCCAAAGTGCCCAAAGTAGACAGCGCTTCATTAAGGCATGAGGGGGATTTGAAATAAAGTTTAAAGGGTCAGAGAGCATAATTTTAAAAATTAATTTCCAATGTCTTATAACCTTGCAGCCTGAGATGAAGGGTCCAAGGGAAGGCTGAGAAGCAATACGCAAAGAGGGGGTGGGAGGTTAGGGTCACTTTTGCTACACATGGCAGAAGAAGACACCTAGTCACCCAGCTTTACAGTCCTGACCACCACAGGGAAGGGTTCGGCAGGCAATAATTGTCATTGTTATCACTGGCATCATTAGCAGCAATTTCTGTTTCTTAAACACCTACTATGTGTCAGCAGTTACATTTAACTCTTTATACTCCTCAACTCATTAAATTCTCTGAGATACTGTTCTTAGCCCCATATATCAGCTAGGAGGCAGAAAAGCACTGTTGGAGGCATCTCAGTGAAGGAATGTTCCAGTCCCCCAACAGGTACAAACAGCACTGCTGCCTGTCCTCTGCCTGTCTCTGAGCAAAGTGAAGTGATCTTACATTAGTTCCTGACATGGAGACATTACAATGCCACAGCTCAGGAATACTGCCACCACATCCTGAACCCTCCTGTGTGGCAAGGCAGGTGATGATGCCCTTCTGATGCTGCAGTACTAGGAGGGTGGATGCATGTGTATGAAACCCAGGGTTCTGGGTACCATCCCGGCACATAGAGCATGAACTGGACATGGGGATGGTGGATACAGGGCCCCAAGAGGAGATGGTATCCTAGACAACAAGAGCAAATGTGGCCCCAAGCCTTGCCTCAGGGACCCTTCTGATATGTGGGTAGTAAAGGCCCTGATGTCACCAAGTGGGCCTAGCCCCAGATGCCATGGCTACACACCACAGTCAGAACACAGATCTGTACTGAACCCTACAAATAATGTGAATTCCAGACAAGCTGACAAAGCTGGTCCATCTAGCCTCTGCTACCAACTAAGAAATTGGGGACTAACTCCCATAGACAGGCCACCTGCAGGTTGATTCTGGCCACAGGAAAATGCCCATCTAAGAATAGTATACAAGACACACAGAGTCCTCAGGGTCCACCTGGCACCAAGTTATCATGACCAGAGCAACCTTCCTAGAGCCAAGAGCATCACTGCTGACACAACCTGCTCTGTGGCTCTCTTCCACCTGTCTATGACTCTGCTCACTCCCTCTTCCAGCATCTGGTCAACCCAGGAACAGAGGCAGGGTGGGCACCCAGGTTTCTCTTTATAGCTAGTGATTCTGAGACCCACAGACACACAGAATTTGCCCATGAGCACATTTCACAGTAAGCAGGAGACATGCAGAAAGCCAGTGTCACGTCTCCCAGTGTCATCTAGCCCAGGCCCCATTACCTTCAATAACACATAGCTCCATCCCACAACCCTGTAGAGACACAGCTCCTCAGCAATTGGCCCCTTCCCTGACCTCAGCTCACTGTCTTATAAGTACTATCTATGCCCTTGACAATTGGACCTCTGGAGTCCCCCAAGAGTGAATTTACCTGTCAAATGGCACAATAATCAGACCATCCTTCCAGATTTACACACAACCACTCATATCTCTCAATTGTGGGGTCAGTAACTACAACCTAAGGCCCCAAGGAGAAAACATGTGATCCAGAAGTTACCACACAGATATCAACTCAGGGTCTGGGCAGTTTGACATTACCCATCTGTCTATCAACAGCATCCAACAGCTCCTCCAACCCCACAATGAGGCTCACCTTGGTCATTAGTCCAGAGCAAGCAATTGACAAACTTCCTTTCCTTGAAAAGCAAACCCAAAGCTCCAATCAGAGTGCATGGCTAGTGATCAATGGACTATGGCTTAGGATACAAACACCATAGGCATTCAAGGCTGATGAAACAGAGGGTACAATTGGAGGGTCTCAAAAGACAAGGGCCTCCCTAAGGAGGACATGAGCCAATACTGGAGGAGTTGATGGGGCCAGATACTAAGAGCTGAGGAGAACCTGAAGATGGAATTACCCCTCAGGGACAGAATCACCTTGCCTAGAAGGAGAATTTCAAAAGCATCCACAAAAGCCCAGTCATCATTTACTTCCGGGGTCCACTTGCAGGTCTCACAGGGACAGAGAAGAAAGTTAGACACCAAGGCCACTCTGGCAGTATGGAGTGGACATGAAAATGTCATTCTACTGATACGACTTGTGCTGGGCTTCCCAGAATAGGAACAGTAAAGGAGCTATATCCTCCTGTGCTGGCTATCTAGAACATGAGGGGAGTTCTTTACATAGTCTAATAGCAGGAGTGTATACCATAACAGAACCTCTACAGGAGAGGAGAACCCTACAGCACCCCAGCACCCTAAATGCCCAACCTCCTCCTCATATAGACATGGAAAGCAAAGCTCAGAGAAACCGGAGATGGGGTGGCCTTGACAGACCGGAACAGTCTGGCACATGGCTCATTGCTCCCCTGGCCCAGAGTAGCCTCTTGTACTGTTTTCCCTGAACCTCTCCCAGGGCTATTTAGCCCATTATGTAATGGCTGACAAGTCCCCTCAGAACTGTGCCCCTCCGGAGCCCTTTGCTCCATCACTAGAGATGCCTGGCCAAGGGTCTTCACTCACGTAAGTGTGTTCTCTCTAGAGTGGATGCTACAATGGATGCACCCAGAGAAAGGGTAAGAAAATGGACACTGAATCACATTATAATGTCTGAGGCACATGGAGAAAAAGCACAAGGAACATTCTCCCAGCCATGGAGACCCAGTGGGAAAAGTCAAGGCAGGATGACCAAAGGCTTGATGGGGCTTCTAAAGCTTTGTTCGGTTGTAATGTTTGCTCCGATTTTAAAACTTTCTCAGTCGCAGATAAAATTGTTCTCTAATTTGGTCATACATTTGGATTTCATTATTTTCAGAATGTATTCCAGACATCTAAAATTAAACAGATGTCATCAACCCCGTTTAGACCTAACAGACTTGTAAGCAAACAGTGACTTCAGCCTCAATACAATAGTGACTTGGAACACCGTGTTTCAGTCATTAAAAGTTTTAAAACTCTGCCCTATTTTTCTCATTCCCTATAATGAGATCTGTCCCCCTTCTTAAAATACTCCAGTTCTTCAAGGGTCAATAGAAAGTCAAACCAGAGAGTCAAGCAAATTTAAATATGAAAACGGCAAGAGTGAAATCTGAAATCCTTATCCTCTCAGAGCTGAAGCCGGGCTTGGCGAGAGCAGCTGCAGTGAGAGAGATCCGCCGCCGCGCAAACCCAGCAAGCGCAGGAAGGGGATTTGGCGTCTAAAGCCTGTTCTGCTCATCCTCCTTTTTCTGACAGGAATTAGATTAGTGAGAATCCTCCACGCGAACAGTGTCCTGGGGACATTTAAGAAGAAAATGCAGTAGTCTCTCTTTCTCTCCTCTGCAGTTGTCCCAAATGAATTTGTTAAATGGTAGAGAAAAAAGCATGTTTGAGATGCGGAGAATTCACAATCAGGGCACTTGACCTCCTAGGAAAGCCTTGGCTTGGAAGCCTGCTCATATTTGGGGTCTGGCCTGTTTGGTTGTACAATGTCTTCACCAAATTGTCTAAGCAAAATGTAAAGAAAAAGAAGATGTAAGAGGCACAAAGACACCAAAGGATCATCACCAACTTCACTGGATCTCTCACCATGCAAGGGAACAAACCCTGCCCTCAAACCCAGCCCCCCAAGCCCCCAGAAGTGGATGCTTAGATGCACAGCCCGCCTAAACCCTCACTCCTGAGCTCAGACACAGCCCTCACCGTGTACCTCATGCCCTTAATATTCTCTCCTGAGACTCTCAGGGAGGCAACTACTCTCTCTACTCAGCCCTCTCCCAAGGCATTGCTCCCCTAAACAAAGTAAGAAGACAGTTCAATTTCAAAGTATAATACATGCCAGGCACCTGGGCCTAAACAGGATCTATCAACTCCAGGATGACCCTAGATCCATGAGGACTAGAAAAGCTCAAGACAGTGAAGACTTCTGCTAAAGGCTCCCACCAACTTTGGAGTGACACAGGAAAGGGATAAATAGGAATGCTTTTGGACACCATTGTCCCAGATGTGGGAATCCATCTAAACAACTCACCCTAAGCATAGTGGGAAAAGCATCTACCAATACCCCAACTGAGGCCAAGGCTAGCTCTCTGGGGCCTGGTACCTTCCAGATGATTTTTAAACAGTCAGCTTTTGCCAAAGGACACAAGTCTGCACACATGAGCACTGGCTGGCCAGCCAGGTTCTCTGCTGAGAACATTCTTAGAGCCCTTACTTGTGGTAAGAGAGAACACATCATTTGCCAACCCACAAGTGACCACAGGGGAGGAAACTGAGGCCAAGGGAAGTAAAGTGAACAAGGTAAAGACACACCTTAGAAAAGGCCTCCAATGGCTCAGTGGTTAGAGCACCATCTGTTCTTCCAGAGGACCCAGGTTCAATTCCCAGTACCCACATGGCTGCTCACAGCAGTCTGTACCTCCTGTTCCAGGTGATCCAACACCCTCACATAGACATACATACAGGCAAAACACCAATGTACATAAAATAAAAATAAATAAATTAATAGAAAAAATAATAAAAAGAAAAGGACACCAAGCTTTAAGTAAAATATTCTACACTTGGAAGCCTGACCACTGGACCTCACCTTACCAGCCACATTAGCATCAATACCCAGGAGGCTTGGGTGCTTAGTATCCCAGAGGGGAGGGGTGCAGAGAGCATGAGCAAGCTACTATGCCAGAGAGGGAGCTGGGGACAGTGCTGGAGTACATGTGGGCTCTGTCACATGGCAGTTACCTCACTGCTGAGACTTGGAAGGAAGGACAATGAGATACAGCAGCTGAACCTGCTTCCAAGAGGATTTCCAGCCATTCAACATCACCCTGTTTTCAGACATAAAGTTCTTTTAGTGCCTGCAATCAGCTAAATTACAAAATGGACAAATTAATTGCTGCTTATTGCAAATTATTTGATTCATGAAAAGACTATTTTGCCTTTACCCCAGGGTCCTTACAAATAGCAGAAGCCCTTCTGGTATTTGGGGATAATCCCATTTACAAAGACTAGAACACACCCAGCCTCTGGGGGGTGGGGGAGCTGCTGGCAGGGGGCAGGCACCTGATGGCTCTCCTGAGTAAAACATCCATGGATGGAGTAGAATGCTGGTCAGTGCTGAGGGTAAGGTCTACAGAAATGATATCAGAGGAAAGTGGACCTGAAGGCCAAGAAAATCAGAGAAGAGAAGCTGGGAAACCCTTGCTGAACCTCAGACATAAACACCCATCATGCAGGTGTGGTGGCATACCCATGCATATCAGTGGCTGTGCCAGGCACAGAGGCTTTACTAGAAGTGACCAGTGAGTTGGAACACAAAGAGTGGCAGGCGAGGAACAGCTGGACAGTAAGTGGCTCGGGGAGAGGCCAGCGCACGTGCCAAGGCACTGAATGGGAAAGAGGGTAGGAAGGGTGTTTAAGGAAGTGGTACAGTGGAATTGGGGTGGGAGTGGGGCAAGAATCCAAGTGGCATTTAGTAAGGAACAGTTAGCAGGTGAGGGAGAGAGAGCCATGGCCGAAGGTGTCAGGACTTCATGCGGAGCAGAAAAGAAAGCCACTGGGGGCAGGGGTGGGTGTGGGTGTGGATTAACCAGTCTTGGGTTTAAAGGGTAGTTCTGGGTTTTAAAAAGAATTATAGGGCCAAGGTAGCGGGGGATGGGCAGCCATCTTGCCATTCAAATGAGATTTGGAGGCAACTGGAGCTGGGTAAGAAGAGAGGGGAGGAGGGAAGAGCCAGGTGTTTAAGACAGATAAACCTTGAGGCAGTCTGAAAGTGGGACCAAAGTCAGGGTACCACCTAGCACCCAGCTGTGTGAATGGGGGAGGCAGCTGGAGCAGGGTGGAGGCGACAGAGGATAGCCTTAGACAGGTGGAGGGTTAAGATAGCAATATGGTGTGCTATTCTCTCCTCAAAACACCAATTCTTACCCACATCCTTCTCTGGAATCTGCTTCCAAGGTGATTTCACAGGGTGACTCTAAGAGAGACTGGCTGGTCACAGAGGTCAGACACCTCTGCACCCAGGAAATCCTTACTGTTCCTTCCCCAAGAGAATTGCAAGGAGAAAGCACTTCACATCCAGCACCAGGAATTAGGGTAGACATTCAGAAGAACTTCCTGTTTTGAGGGTGTAGCACCAAATGCATTATTAGTAAACATCAGTTTGTGTTTTTCTCACCCTGAGGTCTCAGCCAGGCTGAGGGTTGTCCTTTAGAAACGCCTGGAACCTGGTCCTTTCAGCAGTCAGGGCTTTGCACAGGAGGCAAATCTGGGTGCCTAGGGCCCCGGGTGACTAAGCCCTAGCCACAGGAATCTACAACTCTCAGTACTAACAGTTTCTTTCACCAAGTGCTCCCAGGGCGTAGGCAGGACAGGACCACATTCCTTTATCTGATCTTCTTTGGGAGCATTAGCCCTGTGAGAAGGTGAAGACAGAGGCTGGAGGGAGGGAGCAGGGGACTGACCTGAACCCAAACAGAGGCAATGCACTGCAGGGGGCAGACACTCACCCCAGTGCCCATATCCCCTACTCCATTCTCTATGGGACATTTAATTCTGAGGCTGATATGAACATGTTCTTAATATCATAGACTCCAGGCAGCAGAGAAACAACCTACAAGTTGCCTCTCAGTGTAAATCCCTAACATAAATACAATAAAATTTATAACAAATAAGCCATGCAAGTATCTCCTGCAGGAGAATCCAACTGCTTCTATCCAAAGGAAAAAAAAGTGATGGCTGAAAGTCTTTAAGGAAGTATGTTTTCCAGACATTGACACCAAAGTGAAGTTTGTTCGTTCTCTCTCTCTCTCTCTCTCTCTCTCTCTCTCTCTCTCTCTGTGTGTGTGTGTGTGTGTGTTTGTGTGTGTGTGTGTGTGTGTGTTTTACAGTGCCTCCCAGATATATTGTGAACATTTTCACCCAGTGATAGCTGAGGCTCCAACTCTCCCTGATCTCACAAACAAAAAATTCACGAAATGTAGTGAGGTATTATGTTCTTTGTCTATCACGTGGTTCCAGTATAACCTCTATCTGTTCTTTATTATTCTTTACAGTCTTTTCTAGAAGCTCTAATAACCTAGTGTACAAAGTTACTTCAATTTACCATCTAGAGAGAAGATCAAAGGCTGTGTCATCTGTGAAGATACTTCTCCAGGGTCTTAACTCTATCATGCTGGGTAAGGATGCCACGGTATCTGATGATTGACATGAGAGCATCTTCTAAGGGCAACAGTCCTGCCTCAGGACCCAAGAGCTCACCCAGAGTGTCAGCTGCTAGCTGCTAGTCATGGACTATGAATAAGTCAGAGAGGGTCAGTGGGCAGCGAGTATTAGTGCTCCAGAGAGTTGCCTACTCAGAACAAGGCTGGACACTTATCCTGAAACCACTCTGCAAGCCAAGGCCCAGTACTCCCTGGAAACAGGGCTCCTGGAGGCTCCTTGGCCTCTGCAGCTCTCTGGTTTCCCTTCCCATGTTGCTCAGTTATGCAAACAAAGGCATGTCTGGGAGAAGGGTGCTCATATTTAATAACCTTCAAATCTGGCTCCACATATGGCTATTGTTAGGCATATTTAAACAGCAATTACAGAGGGACCTCCTTCCTCCTCAGCAACAATCGAGGCCTTTAATCCAGCTAAGACCCAGAGAGTTTAGGCTCAGCTCATGGAGATGAAGACACCAGCTTAGGCAGAGCCTGCCCTGGGCTGGGGGCCTGGAACACAGGATCCCACCTCTCCCCAAATGTGTTTTTACCAGCAAGAGGCTGCCTGCCACAGATGCACAAATACAGCTTGCTGAGAACTCACATGGGAAGCTGCTTGCAGGGTTGGGCCCAAGACACAAAGGCAATTTGGCCCCATAAGAACCCAAAGTGCAGGCTGAGACTGGAGTGAGACCTCCTTTCAGAATGCTTGCTGTCCATGGCTACCCATGGTTCTTTAGGGGAAGCGATGCAGGACTGAATTTGGAGGCAGATGTCAAATGATGGCCCCTCAAGCATGTACATCCTCTACATCCCCACCTTCCCAGAGTGCCCCAACTATCTGCTTGGCTGTCCCTTCCCTTCCTGTCAGGTCTTGTTGATCCGGACATGTCCCTGGAGCTGGTCTCTGTATGAAATGTTTGAGCGGATGCACAAGCCTGCAGGGTTCAAGGGCATAGTCTTCTCTGGGCTCTGGATCTCCCTCCAGTTTGGGAGAAAGCTACTGAGAGACAAAAGACAGAGACCTCCCTGGCTGCCTCCTGGATAGCTCCTTAAAAATAAAATCCTTCTCTATTTTTCATATTTCCAGCTAATGCAATAGTATAATGTGTAATGGTTAGGTCAGTATTGCTTTCTATGTTTATCATTTCTCCACGTTGTAAACATTAGAAATTCTCTATATTAGGCAAGAGGAAAGAGGGTGTGGAGGGAAAAAGGAAGCTGGAAGGGAGGGGCCATGGGGAGGAGGATGGGGAGGGATCATGGGG
>PVIH01024361.1:5131-23016 GCA_004025045.1 Sigmodon hispidus | reverse complement strand
TTTGGATCCCACTCCACCTAGAGGAACACCTGACTCACTCTTGAGGGAGGGGGGAAAGAACTGGATTTGGCCAGAAGTGGAGACTGATCTAAGCATTACTGGGTCAGTGGGACCATGGGACTGTCTGCTCCCTGCCCAGGGAGGGGATGGGGAGTTGCAGAGAAGAAAAATGACCAGATGTGTTGGGAGGGGGAAGAGATCTTGAATAAGGATATACAGGGATGAAAAAAAAATTCAGAGGGAAACATGAACACAAAGAAAATATAGGTGTAGCAATCTTATTTGTATTTCTTCCCTTGATAAGCCATGCCTATCATTCTTATCCTCTGTATAGTTATTGTTAACTCTTCCACATTTTAAATTCTTTTTACTGTGTTTCTTTTTTTGATAAATACAAAATAAAGAAGAGAGAGAGAAAAAAAAAAAAGGTTTATTTGGAAAAGAACCAAGGCTTACAGAAAGGCTGCCTTAACTTTCTTATTCCAAATGCCTCCAGTGATTCTTTGTATTAAGCTACTGGCCACCATAGAAACCATTTTATTTAATTGCTTAACCTGGTCAGCTGTAAAGCCACTTTTAAAGTCTGAGATTTTTTTTTTAGAATAGCACTTAAAAAAAAAAAAAAAGAATTCTTTAGCAAAAGGTAAGCATTTTCCAAAATAAAAGATTTTCCTTAAAGTCTTACTGTTTAACACATAAAAAAACCAATGATAAATCAGATACCCCCACATACACTGTGAAGGAAGGAGAAGATGGTAGACTATTTTTCTGGGCTTAGAAATTGGGTTAAATAACTCATACATCTTTTGCTACATAGGGAGAAATTCATGGCGTGCAGATGCATTTGCTTTCTGTGGGGTTTTAAGTACCAAACTCAATTCAGAGAAGAAAATTTCAAGCACAAAAGAGACTTTAGAATATAATAATGGACAGAAAAGGTAAAGCCACAATCTCAACCAAATGAAATGAGTGCCACAGTAGAGCAAGTTGAGATAGAATAACAGAGATGACAATTTATTCACCAAGGGAATGAGTAGATAATACAACAATTTATTTATACTTGTAACTCCCAGTATTTTTTAGACACAATAAGGAAAAGAAATTTTTATAATTTTTAAAGTGGCTTCTGGAGGAAAGAGCGTGATGTAGCAAAGATGTCTTTCATAAATGTCAAGTAGATATACTAAGAGATTATAGGATACTCAGAAGTCATTATTAGAGCATGCATATTAAATGTCTTTTTGATAAATATATTTTCTTTCACTGAAGGGTTTTCCTTCTGTTCAGGAAGAGAGAGGCATGAAGGAAGGGCTAGCAAAGATACTCCTTGCCTTTTGTCTCACTGGGGGCCAGCTAGCCTATTAGGGATTCTCTCATTTTCTCTGTGTTCTCTTGAGTAGAGCCAAGTGGCATACCATGAACCTCCTGTCTGTAGAAGGCTTTTGATGACATGCTCTCCTATTCAGTCTTCCAGATTTCTTATGAGTCTGGCCATTCAGCTTCTTATACCTGAAGAGTCATTGAGAAATTGTCCAGTGTTCAGTGCAGGGAACATAGCAGAGTGCTCATCATCTTTTTTTTTTTATTTTTGTCTGAAATGTGCAGCTGCTTCCAGCAGCCTCCTTGGACTTGTCTCTAGTTCTCAACTTTGATGCCAAAGCACATACGACAACTTTTTGTGGTATAAATTCCAAAGGGGTAAGACTCCTAGGCCTGCTTCTAATTTTGACCTCTTTGTATTTGTCTACTTATGCCTTTATTAACATGTATTCTCATATAAAAAAGATAGAAAGTATATTGCATTTTTTTTACTGTTTCAGAGGGCTGGGACCTCATGTGTTTATCCATGTAATTGCTGAGGCAGAACAATGACATTTAGGACATTTAGCTCTTTTACTTCTAAATCAGGTCTTAGACAGGATACTGAAAAAGATGGGTGTTCTACAGCTTAAGAATTTAGCTTTTCTAGAACATGGCTTTTTCCATTCTTGCTCTCAGTGAAGATATTGGACATAATAATGGACATAATCCAGTCAGTTGAGCTCTTCTTTAATAATCAAGTAATTTCCAAAAACTTGACAGAAACAGGAATAAAGCACATGTAACACAGGGGCCAGTGGAAGAAACATAAATCTTAAAGTATGTGTGAAACTGATGAGTGATTTAACCTCCTGAGCTGGATTAAGAAAGAACATCTAAGAATGTAAAGGTGAATATGAGGAATTACCTGTAAATAAAATGGCAAAAGACTGAATTTATGGATATTGATTCAGAGTACTGCTTTTGAAGTGCATTCAGAATGCTAAACTTCATTTCAATTATCTACCTGTATCAATTAGAAAGATACATGTTATTCTGTGATGACTAAAAGTCCAAACCTCAATTGCCATAAGTAAAAAAAAATAATGCTACCATACTCACTGTATAGGTGCATATGAATTAAAGATTCAGAGTAAGACATGCTATTGTAGTTTATCCTGGAGATCAAAGTACAATCACATGAAGGTTTGAATGTAAAGAACAAACTCATACTAAATAAAGAGGAAAATTAAACAGCTTCCTTAAACAATACTCTTGCATATGTGTATTGTGTAGAGAAGTGCATCCTACAGTGTGCATGTGATCATTGGAGGAAGTTTATTGTTGACAGTGGTGACATTCTTTTCCAATCATGTGAGCTCTGGCAATTAGATTCAAGTTATCAGGCTTGTGTGGAAAGATCTTTGTCCACTGAGACTACCTGGCTCTGCTGTTGACTTTGAAATATTTCCTGGGCCTCTACAGGTAGGAGAAAAAGAAATGATTCTCACATAGAGCCTCCAGAAGGAATGAAACTCTGCTAACACCTTGAATTAAGTGCAGTGATGCTTACATTTGGTTTCCACTTTCTTTAGATGTGAAGACATAGTAGTGTTTCTTTAACCATTACATCTATGATAATTAGTTACAGTAATTATGGAAGTAGAAGGGTCAGGTTGCCTGTCTTATTGGATTCTGTGTCCTGAGTAATCATGGACTAGCAAATAAACAACAGAGAAAAGATGCATGGAAATATTGTAAAGTTTAATACAATAAGATACCAGGGTTACTTGTTACTATAAATCATAGTGCACACTCTTATTTATGCTGTTTTAGGTGGTGGATGTGTTAATTGGTTCCTGTGGGTGTGTCACAATATACAACATAGAATCAGCACTTAAAAATGAAGAATATGTGTATTTAATACTATGATAAGGAACATCAACAACTGCATTGGACATAAAAAATTCAAGTGTGAAGGAAAGGAAACAAAGGTGAGCAAGATAAAGGACATCATATAATAATGCTAGGAGATTTTCCATGTTCACTGCATACTTTCTATGTCTATAATGCAAGAGTCCACTTGTGCCATTTTTTATAATACCATATCCACAGATTGAATCATTCACTAGGCCTGTGAAGCTGAGATGGTCTACAGTTATACAGTATCAACCTCTGTTCTTTACCTATGATAGCCAAGTGTAATGTTCACTTTTATTTTCTTCTTGTTTTATTGCAGCACCTATCCACAGGGTTTCCATTTCATGATCTTGTGAAGTTGGAGACAGTTTAAGAATGTGCTGACCAATTCTTCTGGACTAAAGCTATGTGTTTCTAGCATGTCATCCAAGCCTGTGCAGCTTTTGCTGCTTCTCTATTCTTCTGGAACTGTGTTGGTTAGTGTCTTCTCCCCGACAGACTGCTAAATGGTATTGAAAGCAGAATTCTCCTGCAACCATCCAGGGAACACTTGATGTTCATGAGAAAGAATATTGTCCATCTTGAAGTCTTTAACATTTTCTTTCACTAGCCATAAAATAAACACAACATGGCCTTGTCTGATGACACATAGTGCTCAGAAGTGTTTAAATATAGAATGCTCTTTGGTTACTGAAAAGAAATCATGTAATGTCTCCCTCATGTGCTTTGTTACAAATAAGGATATATGGGTTCGAATAAACATTTAGGTTCTATCAATTCCTTTTTTACAACTTCTTTTTTCTTTTTTCAAATTTTCACATTTCTCAAAAAAAAGTAAGCTAAAAAGGTTTCAAAGTGGAACTCTGTGTTTAAGGGAGAAAAATTCTCTAAAAGATAATTATGCACTTCATCAGATAAATATCTAAAATCTTCTAAGGATTTCTATGCAGAACTACAAATGATATATTGTACATTTAATGAAATTAGTCTGAAATATCAGAGGACAGAGGCACACTTAAGTGCTATGCTGATGGTATCTTTGAGAAATACCAGCATATATGAGGCAAACATAAACTCTGCATTAATAATCTCAGATAATTCTTGGGAACATACAATAAAAGGGAGAACTCAATAGGATTTTAGATTGTGTACATCAGCATGTTCCCAAGGACAAGAGGTCAGGGACTGACGGCATGCAACTTTATTATTTTATATAAAGAAATAACCATTTTTATTTCCAAAATTCTGATATTTGGTTTAGTTTATTTTCTAGGCATCTTTTAAAATAGCCTTTGTGAAAATGTAGTAGTCCTGTACAGATATAATGCTAAGCATGCAAATGTGCTGGTCATAGGAAAAGAGTTTCAAGGATGAGCTTCTTGTTGCTTAATGAATGAATGAATGACAGGTCAAAGGGAAACAGTTATAATCACAGATTGTAGTTATTGAGCAGTGTAGTTCTGAAACACACTACAGGTCCATGACAGTATTTGGAAAATTGACACAAACTTACTCATATATGGGAAAATTCTTAATTAAGAAATAATCTTGGCAAGACAGGTCTATGAAGATATCTATGGGGCTTAATTTTTTACTGATAATTGCTATATAAGGCCAACCCCACTGTGAACAGTCTCATTCTTGGCCAGATGAATCTGATCTATAAAAAAAAAGTAGCTGAGTATGTCTGGGTAAGAAAGCCAATAGGAATCATTTCTCAGTGGTCTCTGCCTTGGTGTCTACTGCAGGGTGCTTGCTTTTAACTCCTGCCCTGGCTTCCCTTACTATCATCTGTAAAATGTAATTAATCATTTTTTTCAAGTGGTTTTGCTCATGTTGTTTATCCCAGCAATGGAAAACAAACTAGAGCCACTCTTCTATGTCACTTTTATATCAACTAAAAGCATTGATAGATGATGACCTACCTTCAATACTACCCAAAGTCATCATGTGTACCAACCACGCCTTTATGGAGCACTGTTGGGTGCATGCCTGTCTGTTTCTGTATAAGTACTTGTGGAAGCATAGTAAATATTAAACTCTTGGCTACAAATATTTGGGACATTCTTATTTACTGTATCTTTTGGAAACTTCATAAGACTACTCAAAGTTCATTTTTTTCTATGAATGACTTTATCTAACTTAATTGAGAACAGGAACTAGGATAACAAAGTATCTCCCTTTCTTCAGATGTTCTGGCTATATTTGGGAAAGTAGCAGTTGTGGCTTTTCCTCTTTTAGTGTAGTGTTCTTTATAAGAAATAATTTTTGAATGTTTCCATTAATTTAAAAGGATACCTGAAGTTTCAGTACTCATGAATTAATGTAATTTTTTATGAAAGAATCTGAATATTTTAATATTTGAGGGCATTTTTTTCAACTTATTTTTATCTTATTCCCTGAAGTTTAAAATGTGGCTTAGCAAAACATTATTCTACCTTGAGGCCATTATTTGCGGCCCTCAAGGACACAGAGGCAGGCAGATCTAAATAAGTTTGAGGACAAACTGGTATGGATAGTAAGTTCTAAGACAATAAAGACTTCACAGCAAAACTCTGTTTCCAAAAAGTAAGCAAACCAGCAAGCATGAAGCTTATTAGTATCTTACTTTGGGTAGTAGTTGATCTAAGTACAGAATGATTTTCTTATCTTATAGATTTTAATATCCTGTGTAACCTGAAAACCTAAGTTCTACCTCCAGGTGGTATAACTTTCTTCATAATCATCACTCTTGTTTTAGTTACTGAGACTCCTCACATTTTAATTTTAATCTTATGTGACTTCAATTTTATCAACAATATACTACAACTGTGTTTATTGGCTAGGGTACTACTGATGAAATTTCATATTTTACCTGTTGGACATTCACAGTATGATTAAATCTAGTAGTCACTAATATATAGGACATTGAAGTTTCAAAGAACCTAAAATTATGTAAATAAAGTTGTGTCATTAATTATCTAGTTTTATTCTAACTTCAAACCAAGATTAAATTTTTAAAGATAAGGTTTATTTTCTAAGCATAACACTATTTCTTTAAAATATGCCAGTTCATCAACATTTAACTCAAGAGGAAAAAAAGCTCTTTGAAGAGAAAAATGTCACTGTCAAAATTTTAAGAGAACCAACTTTTGATCCTAAGTAGAAAGTTTAGAAAAATATTCTGAATACTCTCTAGGCTTCTGTCCTGTGATGTTCAGAGTCTTTAAAGGTTTTTGTTAGTATGTTTCATGACACATTACTATTATTTTTTTAATCTTACTCCATTTTTGTCCATGGGAGATGCACAAACAAAACTGTAGACAAAGAGCAGGATAATATCAGAGTGAAGTTAACAGCCTGACTTTGTAGAGAGCTGCCTGCTGCTGCACCCTAAAGATGGTGCTGATTTCCAGCCTCCACCACCCGTGGGTGAGTGCTCTCTTTTGATAAACAACTCCTTATTTGGCTTGAGCCTGGGGCGTGGTTTGCTGTTGAGTATGTGGACCTATGAGCTGTGCCCACATGGCTTATTGGGATTGGATGCCCTGAGAGTATTTAGTCAGGGGTCAGGGTTTCCCAGGGCAGAAGGAGGAGAAGAAGAACAAAGAGAGAACAATTGTAAAGGTCCCGAATAAACTGCTGAAAGAAGATCCTGGGTGTTGCACTTTCCTTGTTGGCAAGGTTGCGTGTGACAAGTGGTGGCCCGCACGGGGACCAACTCCTGCTAGCTTCAGGCATCAGAACTTTCTGTACTCGGGGGGTCGACCGGTAAGTCCCAGGTAAATTGGGATCCGCAATCAAAGCGGGTAGCTCCGACCTGTAGATAAGGCGGAGAAGAGGGAACTCATGGACGAGTGGGTGAAACCTCTTGCAGCCAGCTGGTAGCTCCGACCTGTGTATAAAGGTGGAGAAGGGGGAGCTCACTGACCAGTGGGGTAACCTCTTATAGCCGTGGACACACTGCAACCTTGAGCTTAAAGTGAAAGTAACAGCAGTTGCAAATTTAGGCTTAAAGTCAAAGTAATAGCAGTTGCAAACTTGAGCTCAAAAGTGAAAGTAAAAGCATTAACAAAGCTGGGGCCGTCTGGTAAAGACTCTGAAAAGATTTTCAAGATAAGAAAGGAAGGTTATAAAAGAATGGGCACTTCATCTTCTCACCCATTTTTTTGGATCTTAAGGCGCTCCTTCTCTCAAAAGGCCTGAAGTTAAGAAAGACACCTTGGAGAGATTTTTGGAGGAGTGCGATGTTATTGCACCATGGTTTGCAGTTTCTGGTAGTCTCACAGTACCCTCCTGGGGGAAGTTAGGAAGGGACTTAGACTTTGCCCATGAACAAGGGACCCTTAAAGCGGGAGTTAGGCCAGTTTGAAAGTTGATCTGCAGCTGCATTAAGGATGAACAATGCAGTGAGGCAGTGGAAAGCAGTCAGGCAGCCTTAGAACAGCTACAGGAAGAAAAGTCAGAGAAAACTGCCAGGGAACGAGGATCTAGGAAGGGAGGTACTTTATATCCAGACCTTGCAGAACTAGAGTCTTTGGAATCCACTGATTCCGATGAAGCCAAAAGAGAGATGCAGGCCCTCCTAAAAGCTGTAAGGAAAGTAAAAATAAAAAATACAGGGGGGAAGGGAAAGACAGCTGCCCTGGATGATGAAGCTTCAAGCTTCGTCTTAGCGCACCAACTGGAGCCCTCTGTGCCCCCTCCATATAGTGGAGGGTAGGGCAGTTTGGGCAGCTCCTTTGCCCCACGTATATGGGGGCAGTTAGGTCGGCACTCAATCTTGCATGTCCAATTTTTCAAGACCCTCAAGATAACTGCTATGAGGAGCCTTTGGACTTTAAGGTGATAAAGTCCCAGGCAGAGTCGGTTAGGACATATGGCATTTCTGCGTCATTTACCATAGCTCAAGTAGAAGCCTTGAACAGGCACTTCATGACACCCAATGACTGGAATGGTCTTGCTTGCACCTGCTTAAGTCCTGGACAATATTTAGACTGGAGAGCCTTCTTGATTGAATTTGCGAATGAGGAGGCTGCGGCTAACCAGGCAGCAGGCAATCCTGCCTGGGATCAGGACATGCTGCTTGGCCTAGGTCATTTTGCCAATCAGCAAACTGGATATCCCGTTCAAGTCTATGAACAGGTTAATAAAATTGGCATCAAAGCATGGAGGGCCCTGCCCAATAAAGGGGAAGTTAGTGGTATTTTGACAAAGATATTGCAGGGTCTGACTGAGCCATTTTCTGATTTTGTGGCCAGGATGATCGAGGCTTCAGGCAGGATTTTTGGATACCCTGATACTGCTATGCCCTTAATTAAGCAACTTGTGTATGAACAATGTACTAAGGAGTGCCGAGCTGCCATTACCCCATACAAAAACAAAGGGTTTGAGGCCTGGATGAAGGTGTGCTGGGAACTAGGTGGGCTGTTAACCAATGCTGGTTTAGCAGCTGCAGTGGTGCAACTCACTTGAAATAAAAGAGGAACTTGGAACAGTGCCAATGCCTGTTTCCGGTGGGGCATGGTAGGGCATCTGAAGAGGGACTGCCCTGAGCCAGGAAATAGGACAAGGCCCATGGGGCCACACTACACATAGCCAGGGATGTGCCCAAGATGCAAAAAGAGGAGACACTGGGCCAGTGAATGTTGATCAGTGAAAGACAACAGAGGACAGCCCTTGAATCCAGAACAGATAGGAACCCGGCCAAAAAATGGGCCATGGGGCCCTCATCCCCAGGGCCCACAAATATATGGGGCAATGGAGGAGCAGAGTAGGGACCAATATCAAGAACAATGGCCAACGCTGCAACATCCCAGGGACCGAGGAGAGCCACTAAGGGCTCAGCAGGACTGGACCTCCATACCACCACCAAACTTGTGCTGACACCCTGAATGGGAGTGCAATTGGTGGACTCGGACTTTAAAGGACCCCTAGAACCAGGCACTGTGGGCCTGCCGATAGGGAGCTCGTCCACCACCCTAAGGGGGCTATGGATCCATCTAGGAGTAGTTGACCCAGACTATACTGGAACAGTGAAAATTATGGTCGAATCACCTTAAGGAATTTTGGCCATTTCTCCAGGGGATAGGATTGCCCAACTTATGCTTTTGCCTTGTATTCATGACCAATTTGCTTCTGTACCTGTTGAAAGAGGACAGAAGGGTTTTGGATCTACAGGCACTGATCTAGCCTTTTTATCCCTTGATTTAGGTCAAAGGCCAGTTCTGGAACTTACCATAGATAATAAGAAGATTCTGAGATTACTAGATACAGGGGCAGATCGAAGCATTATTGCTAGGAAAGACTGGCCTTCAGGATGGCCAACGCAGACCTCTGCCCAGACCCTACAAAGATTAGGATATGATCAAGCCCCCGAAATGAGTGTGGGACAGTTATGCTGGTCCGATAAAGAAGGGCATTCAGGCATGATGCAGCCTTATGTGTTAGAACTACCCATTTCATTATGGGGCTGAGACCTGTTAAAAGATATGGGGCTTAAGTTAAGCAATGAGTATTCTTCAGTCTCTTCCCACATGATGAAGGAGATGGGGTTTCACCCTGGTTATGGTCTTGGGAAATACCTGCAGGGGAGAAAGGAACCAGTGTCTACTCAATTAAGGAAGCACAGACAGGGACTAGGTTTTTCCTAGGGGCCACTGGGGATGGTATTCCCATCGCATGGAAAACTAAGGAACCTGTATGGGTCCCTCAGTGGCCCCTTACTATAGAAAAACTGCAAGCAGCTAAAGACCTAGTGCAAGGACAATTAAATTTGGGACACATTAAGCCATCAGTGTCCCCCTGGAACACCCCGATTTTTGTAATTAAAAAGAAATCTGGGAAGTGGTGTCTACTACATAATTTAAGAGCAATTAATGATCAAATGCAGATCATAGGTCCTGTGCAAAGGGGTATTCCTTTGTTGACTGCCATATCATCACGATGGCACATTATAATTGTGGATAAACAAGATTGTTTCTTTTCAATTCCCCTACACAGTCCAGATACTGAAAGAATTGCCTTTACCATTCCCTCTTGCAATCATGAAGAGCCCAATCAGAGATCTGAATAGGTAGTGTTACCTCAAGGAATGGCTAACAGCCCTACCATGTGTCAATTATTTGTGAGGCAAGCTCTAGAGCCAGTCCATAAAACTTTTCCCTCGATTACGTGCCTACACTACATGGATGATGTTCTCCTAGCAGGAAGGAGGGAAGAGGAGGTTGAGAGAGCATATATGCTGTTAGTGAAAAGCTTGGAAATTTGAGGCCTAATTATTGCCCCTGAGAAGGTGCAAAAGAGCTCTGTAGTAGAGTATTTGGGAACCAGGATAATGTTAAGGAACGTTAATCCTCAAAAGGTGGAGATTAGAAAAGATGGATTGAAAACTTTAAATGATTATCAGAAGCTGCTGGGAGATATTAATTGGATTAGAGGATATCTTAGGATTGCAAATTATGAATTGAAACCCCTTTATGACATTCTGAAAGGAGAGTCGGCTTTAGACTCCACGCGAGTGATGACAGTGGAAGCCAGAAAAGCACTGCAGGTAGTTGAACAGAGGTTGCAGGATGCCTGCCTAAATAGGATAGAGGAAGAAAAAGAATTTGCCCTATGCCTTTTGCCTAAATTCACACAACCCACAGGGGTACTATGGCAATCAGGTCCACTGTTGTGGATACACCCAAAGGTATCGCCTAGTAAAAGTATAGAACATTACCCTACAGCAGTAGCTGATTTAGCTCAGAATGGTGTCCAACAATCCATTCAGCATTTTGGGCATGCACCAGCTGTAATAATTGTGCCATACACAACAGCACAAGTTAACACCCTGTGTGCTGTTGTTTATGATTGGGCGATTCTTCGCTGTGCCTTTGCTGGAAAAATAGATAACCATTACGCACAACATCCTCTTATGACATTTTTTAAGGAGTACCCCATAATTTTTCCAAAGGTCATTGCCACAGAGCTGGTGGCAGGAGCTGTCAATGTATTCACTGATGGCTCGAAAACAGAAGTAGGTGCCTATATGGTGCAAGGCAAACAACCAGTTCAACATCAGTTTAATCCTGGTACTCCTCAGGTAGTGGAACTTCAAATAGTGAGATGTTTAAAGAATGCCAATTTGCCTTTAACTTGATATCTGACTCAGTCTATGTGGTTAATGCTTTAAAAGTGCTTGAAGTGGCAGGACCAATCAAATCATCCAGTATGGTCGCTGTCCTATTTAACCACTTGCAAGACTTGATTTGCAGCGTAAGGAGAGATTTTTTTCCTCAACATATCTGTGCTCATACTGGCCTTCCCGGTACACTCTGCGAAGGCAATGCCAAGGTGGATATGTGCACTAGACAGGACTGGGTATTCTTTACCTCTCCTGTAGTCAAAGCTCAAGAATTTCACCAGCTATATCATGTGAATGCTAAGACTTTACAACAAAAGTTTCAGATATCCAGAGCTGAGGCACATCAAATAGTTTTGGAATGCTCTCAATGTGTGGTGTATCACCACCCACCTTCCCTAGGTGTTAATCCCAGAGGGGATCTTGCCGTTAAAAGTATGGCAAATGGATGTTACTCACATTTCTGAATTTGACTATTGGAAGTATGTACATGTTTCTGTAGATACGTGCTCTGGTAACTTGCATGCCACTGCCATGTCGGGAGAGAAGGGACGCAATGTCATTGCGCACTGCCTAGAGGCCTGGGCAGCTTGGGGAAAGCCCCTGCAGGTAAAAACTGACAATGGCCCTGCTTATACTAGAACACAGTTTACTGCATTCTGCAGGCAAATGGATGTACAAGTAACTCATGGATTGCCTTACAATCCACAAGGACAAGGTATAGTGGAACGTGCTCATCGCACACTGAAGGAATGCTTACAAAAACCAAAAGGGGGATAGGCCATGGCCGCACCCCCAAAGAAAGACTATCTATAGCTCTGTTTACCCTTAATTTTTAAAATTTGGATGTTGATGGCCACTCCGTGGCAGATAGACATCTGACTCTCATCCCTAGCCACAGAGGCATGGTGAAATGGAAGGATATTTTCACAGGCCACTGGCATGGTCCTGATCCAGTGCTTACATGGGCAAGAGGTTCTGTTTGTGTTTTTCCTCAGGACCGGCAAGATCCAGTGTGGGTACCAGAATGGCTAACCAGGAAGGTCCGAAATGACAAGTATGATGCTGACTTTGAGGGCAAGGATTGGCCCTGGAATGGGTACCTGTCCCGGTACAAAGCCCTAATGCCATGAGCTTGTTTAGAGCTAGGAGAGATTTTGGCATTACTGCAGCTGTTGTTACAGCCATTTCCCTAGCCGCAATTGGTGCCACCACGGCCGCCATTACTATGAGTCATACCGTTCAGACAGCTCAAACACTTAACAATGTGTCTGCCAATGTAGCCCATGCCTTAGACATTCAAAGAGGCATTTCTGCCCAGCTTAAAGGCAGGCTGATGTTGGTTAATCAAAGGATTGACCTGGTGCAAGAGGAGGTTGGTGTCCTCTGGCAGATGGCTCAGTTGGGATGCGAATGGAAGTATCAGACCCTATGTGTGACTTCTATTCAGTATGAAATTTTTTCCTATGCTGCAAATTTGTCTAAAGTTTTGTCAAGTTATTTTATAGGAAATTTGTCAGGTGAATTCAAAGCGACCATGGAGAAGTTGAGAATTGCAATAGTTGCTGTGAATTCAACTCAAGTGGACCCTGAAGTTGCTGAAGGACTGACGAGATGGAGGTCCACTGCAATCAATCATCTGAAGGAATGGGCGGGAATGGGTGCTCTGGCTGGCTTGATGGTGCTGATATTTCTGATTTGCCTATGGTGCATCTGCAAAATGAGGTTCACACAACGTAGGAACATGGCCATGATTGTTCAAGCCTTCACCACCATTGAGGCAGGACAGCCCCCACATGTTTGGCTTGCTGCCTTGAAAGAGTAATGTTTGGCAAGGGTTGTGAGGCTAAGCACTGCACATGGTTTTGCTTAGGTAAGGCTTCATGAAGAGGATGCCTAATTGCATACAGGTTGGCACCCACTATCCTCTCCTCATGAAAATGGGTGCCAGACAGGTCTGTCCCTGTCTGAGTGGATGACACCTGGATTAGGGATAACACAAGTCCCCTTGTACAATGGGGATTAGGCCTCTACTGTTGCCTGCTGCTTTTGCTTGATTTTTTAATTTTTTAATTGTTAAATAAGGGGGAGCTGTAGAGAGCTGCCTGCTGCTGCACCCTAAAGATGGTGCTGATTTCCAGCCTCCACCCCCCATGGGTGAGTGCTCTCTTTTGATAAACAACTCGTTATTTGGCTTGAGCCTGGGGCGTGGTCTGCTGTTGCTTATGTGGATCTATGAGCTGTGCCCACATGGCTTATTGGGATTGGATGCCCTGAGAGTATTTAGTCAGTGGGCAGGTTTTCCCGGGGCAGAAGGAGGAGAAGGAGAAGAAGAACAAAGAGAGAATAATTGTAATGGTCCCGAATAAACTGCTGAAAGAAGATCCTGGGTGTTGCACTTTCCTTGCTGGCAAGGTTGCGCACGACATGATTTTCTGTCCCAGAGACCTAAGATGAACCTATAGAATTACATGAAGTGAATGTGCCATGCTCAGATTTATAACTACTTAATACTGGCTTGACACAGCCATAATTTGTTATGACAGTGTGGGCAACTAGGAAGAAACAAATTTCAGATCCCTTACCAGTGAGATTGTTTCTCTCAAAGGTTTACTAATGAATGTTTATATTTTTCAGCATTGGTGTCATTTTTTATTTCATTGCCAAGAATTTCAAGATGTTTCCATTTAAATATCCTTATTTAACTAACTGCTGCTGTAGGTATGTTAAATGAACATCATAGAAACATATTATAAATAAATCTCTGAGCGTACACTTTCTTGAGAAAGTAATAATTAACTTCATTTTGGTAATAATTTATTAATTTTAACAATGCTAATGAATTTCATTGGAGCATTAGAAGTAAAAGTTAAACATTTAGTCTCCTATTATAAAATGAACATTGCATTGAATAGGCTAAAATTGTGACTCAAAAAAATTAACATTAAAAGGTGTCTCTGATTTTTATGCTTATTCTTGGCACTGTTTTTCTCCTATTGGGTTGACTTGTCCACTCTTGATGTGAGGGCTTTTACCTTGTCTTATAGCATTTTGCTATGTCAAATTTGGTTGTTGTCTCTTGGTGGCATGCTCCTTTTTGAAAAGGAAAAGTAGGGGGAATGGATCTACAGGAGAGGTGATGGAGAGGGTGCTGTGATTTGTGATAGGAGAAAAAAACAGTGATCAGGACATATTCTATAAGAGAAAAATCTATTTTCAATAAAAATAAGTTTACAATCTAGGACCATGTCTTAAGTATACAAGCCTAAAACAAATGCATGTTGAAAATTTGTAAGAACATTAATTGCTGACACACATAACCAGTAACTGGCAAAGGATGAGAAACTGTTTAATGATCTTTGTAATTTTGGGTCTAGTATCTTAGAATGGATATAAAGAAGGAAGAATTAAAAACAAAGAAGAAGAAAGAAGCTAAATATGTTGTTTTCACAGGTGTTTAGAAACAAAGGATATATGTTGAGGATGAATAAAGTAAGTTAGAAATCATGGAGAAAGCAAAATAGAGAATCGACACCCATAAGCATTTCAATATTTTGAAAGGCATTATGTTTAATGGAAAGAATCTGAAAATTAAAGGACTTTTCTCAAAAGTCAGCTACTCTGTCACTGGATGCATGACCAGATGCTCTCTGATGCAAGCATAATCCCTGCAAGACATATATATTTCCAGAAATCATCAGTGAACACATAGACAGGGTGATTAAATGCAGATACCTGAGAGGGAGGTCCTGGCACCAGGAAACAAATACATGTGTCAAATTCTTACTCCAGAACTCAGGACACACTGAGAACTGAGAATGAAATTAATTATGCACAGGGCTAATGCTAGCATATGTATTGCAAATTTTAAGAATGTTGTATAACTGGAGCTTAATATTTGGAATAAATCATCAGAAGCCAGCATAAGAACCACTCTTCAGAGACATGGCACAGTCATTGGCCTAACTCATAAATTTTAACTCTTTGCTTGCTGCTTGTGAAAGCTCCAATGATATAAGCATTCCTGATTTCAGGTTTTTTTAAAGAGAAATTCCCCAAATATAGAGATGAACCAGGCACACCACCCTGAAGTATAAAGAGCTAAAGTATGTGGTCCATCAGAGAATACTGACTGATGAACAAGTACATGCTAAACACTGACATCCAGTGAGATGAGCAAATGTTTATGGATTTACTCATTCAATAATTCAACTTTATAAGAAACTAAAATGTACATTATAGTATTGGTTGTAATATGCTGTTAAATATAGCTTCATCATTCTTAAATGGACATAATCATCCTACATCCTCTTTGTCTAAATTGTACCTAGTAGACTGCGTACTTATTCAGTGGATGGGAATGCAAATGGTAAGTTCTTAAGCAAATGTTACTAACCCAATTTATTTAATAAGAGCTGATATGAGAACACCAAAAAAAAGGATGAAATGGTAACCAAGTATACAACTAAAGAAACTTTGGCTGCAGTAAAGAAAATAATAGGAAAGCATAGCCTTTGATAAGAGAGTCACTAAAATATTGCACAAGATGATAAACATAGTTGTGATTTGATTATATTGGAAAACTATTAATGTTATCAAAATAAAGATATAGTAAGTATTTATTTATCTTTTATGTCATACCTGGATGGCTTTAAACATATTTAGGTATCTCCATCACAATACATATTAATCAGAAAAAGCTTAAATTGTTTTCTACCTAAGTAAATTCTACTTCAATAGGATGTTGCCAGTATCTCAGATGACATAAAGATGGTCAGATATTTTTCATAACTTTTAAGTTTGGTATAAAATAGGTATTAAGTGTGGAGTCTTGACTGGGAATGGACATGGATCTGAGATATTAGCTCACGAATAGTATAAATAGAAAAAAATTATAATTAAGATAGTTACATGTTATTATGATGATGAAATCTTTGTTGATACTTTCTATTGAATTGATGAGGAGATTATGTTTCTATAATGAAAAATAAAATTCCATACCAAGATAAACCAGAGATGGGATTTCTTCTAAAAGTGATAAAATAATAAATCCAATTTAATGTAGACACAATAGTATGTGAGAGTCTCAGAACAGTAATACATATGGTCAAATCTGCTAGCAAACAAAAATAAGTTACAGTATGGTTCTGATTAATCAACAGGCTCCATTCTTTGTCTTCCCAGATATCAGAAATAATTATCAAGGTTCAGTATTTACCATTGCAGGCTTCAGCAGGTAACAAATGTTCAGAAAATGTGACCGAACAGACAGAGTATCATGTTTTAAATATCTCAGTCCTAAAAATGTACTGATAGGTAACGTTATACAGACTAAACATATTTATGCATTTAACAATACATATGTATAGACAAGTATGTATATAGCAGCAATTAATTTAAAAATCCTGAAATTGAAAAAGAATAAGAAGGGACATATGGGAGGATATGATGGAAGAAAAGAAGAAAAGAATTATGTAATATTATAATTTCAGAAAATAAAAGAAATGTCTTTAAAACTTAAAAAAATAGAAGCAGGCTTTTATAGATTTGTATCTCCTTCCATCCAAAAGATATTAATATCTCCAAGACAGTCTAACTAAACCAAGTGTCTTTACACCACAAAAATCCAATAAAAGTCATTCAAATTAAATTGTATTTTAGTCCCATAAACATGTTAATAAGACGAAAATAAGATAGGAGAAGATGGTTTTTACCTTAGTATATCCTATTTTATTATGTTTCATTATCTCTTAAAAGTCTGCTCTTTTTGAAATAAGAAACAGAAAGAAAGTGGATCTGCATGGGAGGGGAAGAGAGGAAACTGTAATCAGGATATATAGTATGTATGGGTATTTATTACATGTTTAATAAAACCTGAAATATCAAGAGACAGCACACAGTAAAAGCCTAGGCAGACAGCTCAGGAATTCCTTAATCCTTAAGTAAAAGGACAAAGAGCTGAGATTCAGTCACACACACCTTTAATCCCAAAACAAGGAAAGCCTGGAAGTGGTGACCTACACCCCTAACCTCATAACTACAGAGACAGAACTTCCTCTGTTTCTTTGAGTTCAAAGCTAGCTACAAAGTAGAGTAGGATACACCTTTAATCCTAACCTGGATGGGATACCGTTTATAAGAAGGGTATATAAGGCCTCTTAGGAACCCAGCAGTAGCAGAAGCAACTGAAAGAAGTGACCAGGAGTGAAGCTAAGGAAGTTGCAAGTCAGCTGGATGAGAATTGACTGTGGTACTTCCTTTCTCTGATATTTCAGCCTTCCCCTGATATTTGGCTCTGAGTCTCATTTCCTACCATCTGAAGACATGCAACTACACTTAGTATTAAACCTTGGGGCACAAATTCTCCATAAAAGCTGCTTACCTGCCAAAACCACAAGTGGCCAGAGGAGTAATCATCAGCTGGTTAGGCTGCTCAGTTTGCCTCCAGCTTTAGGCAGACCCGGCCCTACATGTTTCCTTTTCAATATTATCTGAGTAAGTTTCTTTTTCAGGCCACTTTTGTTTATTGAGTAAAATCGTAAAACACTTGTTACATAATGCT
>PVIH01024360.1:0-22919 GCA_004025045.1 Sigmodon hispidus | reverse complement strand
TTCTTGCTATTACAAATAATGCTGCTATGAACATAGTTGAGCTAATACCTTTGGAGTGTGAATGTGCCTCTTTAGGGTATATACCCAGAAGTGGTATTGCTGGGTCCTTGGGGAGATTGATTCTCAATTTTCTGAGAAACCTCCATATTGTATTCCAAAGTGGCTGAACAAGCTTACACTCCCACCAACAATGGAGGACAAACAATCCAACAGTAACTATAGGAAATAAAAACAAACACTGTAAATTCCTAAGCACTACTAATAAAGTCATAGTATTAGTTCTGATTTTATGATCAATGATTCAGAAAAATTAAAAGGTTTAAACCATTTGAATAACAATTGGGAAATATCACTTCTGTGCTTCAGACACTGTATTATCTTTTATTTTTGTTAGTTTTTTGTTTTTTGAGATGGATTTTTCCTGTGTAACAGCCCTAGCTATATTGAAACTAGCTCTGTAGAGCAGGCTGACCTCAGACTCACAGAGATCTTCCTGCCTTGGCCTCCCAAGTGCTGGCATGAAAGTTGTGAGCACCACAGCTCAGCTTACATTATCTTTTGATGTCTATAGTCCTGAATACCACAAATAATAAAGTTACATTTTAACAAAAAAAAATAAATAAATCTTAAAAATGTCTATATACTTATTTAGGTGAAGACATATGCAACAATATTTAAAAAACAAAAGAGCCATAAATTGTTAAGGATGAAGGTGCAAGGAATTTAAGGGAGGAACAAAAAGTTAGAAATGCTGCATTTATTTATTTATTTATGATTTTTTGAGACAGGGTTTCTCTGTGTAGCCCTACCATCCTGAACCTTGCTCTGTAGACCAAGGTGGCCTCAAGCTCAGATAGTCACCTGCCTCTGCCTCCCAAGTGCTAGGATTAAAGGCATATGCCACCACAACCTATATTTTAATTTCCAAAACAACAACAACAAAAAACTCTCAAATCTACTACTCAAAAAGTATTATGAAATTATCACTCATGAGATGTATCAAGATGAATACAGCAAGATAACTGTCCTGAAGTTTTCATGCTGGGTCACCATGGAACTGAGAAACAGAGTTTCACATATCCTAGGACGGCCTAAAATGTACCATCTGTTTTTGGATGACCTTGAATTTACAGTCTACTCTTCTCTACCTCTAAAATACTGAAATTGCAGATCTGTTTTTCATGGTGTTAGTGATCAAACCTATGTCCTTGATCTTGTTAAGCAAGCACTGTATCATGTATCAACTAAAGTATATAGCCAGCCCTTTACATTTTTTACAAAAATGTTTTGTTTATAAAAATTTACTCAAAAATAGTACAATTCTTCAAGGAGCAAGAATCTCTGATTCTTTTTTTAAGACAAAAAGAAAAACTGTGTGGGGTACTTTTAAGGGAATAAAAGGATCAAGAGAGTAAGTGTGAACAACACAAGCTTATAAAGAACACAGAAGAAAACAATATTGTAAGGATAGCTCTATTAAACACATTTTTCTAATTCATGAAACAAAACACTAAACGTCAAAGAACAATTAAGCAAGTTGCCAAAAAACAAAATATTTAGCTAGGAGAGTGCCTGAATTAGCCTTCCTCGGTAGGTAGATTGGTGATGATCCTTACTGTTATCATAGAATCTATACCCCATGCCTGATGGAAACGATGCAGACACCCACAGCCCAGCACTTGGCCAAACTCCTAGAGTTCAGGTGAAGGGAGAAAGGGTGGACTAGAGGAGCAAGAGGGGATCAAGAGCAGGATAGAGAAAACCACAGAGTCAGCTGACCTGAGTTAATAGAGGACTCGAGACTAACAGATGGAGAGTTTGCATGGGACCAAACTCAGCCCCTGAATGAGGATGATAGATGTTTAGATCGATCTGTTAATGGGTCCCCTGTCCATGGAACCAAGAATTATCCCCAGTACATAAACTGGCTTTTTAGAGCCCACTCCCTATGATGGGATGCCTTGCTCAGCTTTAATTAAGGGAGGAGAGGCTGGGTCCTGCCTTAACTTGGTATTCAAACCTGATTCTTTTTTAATTTAAAAATTCTGATCTTGTTGAACCTAGTGGAGAAACTAGTTCTAATAGAGGGTATGGCATTAGTTGCCAGGGTTTTCCTCTTTATATTGATTTGCAAAGCTGAACATGGTTTTCATGCAAAACACACTTAAATGTTATATTAGCATTCTCCCAATGCTTCCTCTTCCCATCTGTGTTGACAAGCATTTAAACAGGTCCAATAAAGACATTTTTACATTATCTTTTCAAATACAAGCCAAAGCTAATTTAGCAGTAATTACAATGAGTGAATGGAAGTAAAGTATGTGACTCTTTACCTAATTTACACAGGTTAATATTAATTCCTAACTAGTAATTGCTTTAGCAACTGTAACAACATAGAGGTTTATGACACCATGTGCCCTCTTACCACATATGCCCACACATTGATGCAGAACTTGAAATGCTAGTCTCTGGAAAATGGAAACTGAGGCATCATATCAACATGTCATGCTGTTTTCTTGTTATAAAATATGTCTTACTTCCTCCCAGAAACTTATAGAATGAAGGCAAACATCAGGATTGAAGAAACTCATGGCCTCAAATGTAAAGAAATGATTGAAAAAAAAGCATATTTTAAATGTCAATTGTGTAATTTGTATCTGTTCTTTCCTTTAAGGCTTGGCCTCCAATTCACCTTAGAAAGGAACATTTCCTCCCTTCTCCATCTGTGAGTAAGGTGACTTTATATTTTATTGTCTAACTGGAACACTCTTGAGAGGAAAACCATGCTATAAATAATAGTCATGACAGCAGGCTTGTCCAACTGTTCCTGACACACTATATGTGAAGCAAGCAACATCCCTAATAGTATTGCCTACAGGTTTTATTTATTTGACATTCAGCATACGCCACTATTTATATTTATATTTATTTATAAGTCTATGACCTCAATTTGGTTCATAATATACTCATGAGCAGGTAAAATACCTTTTACCTTTTCTTTCTCCAGATGCTAACTTAAGTCCTACACACATTATAGACTCACAGCACATGTTTGAAAGCAGTTTGAACTCTTTAGTCAATGTTTGTCATTGAACCCTGCATTATAGTCTGAACAATTGGCCCACACTGGCTAAAGCAACTGCAAAGGCCGAGGAAGCCCCTACATCTTCAGTCAGCAACCTTCACTGAATGGTAATCTTTCCGGTCTTTCAGGAGAGCCACAAGGTAGTTACATTCTGAAAGCTGACAGGCTCTCCAGGTCTGCACAAGCTGATCCTTCTATCCTGGCTGATACAGCCAGGCAGGAGGAGCTCCCTAGTACTTCCTTCAAACTGATTGGATTGGTGAAAGCAATCTGCTTTATTCAGGCTGGTGATTCCTCTCTTAGTCTATTCCAAAAAATACACTTAATGACACACCCAGAATTGGCAACATTTCTTGTCACCCATGGCCAATTAACTTGACCAATTCACTGATGTATTATATGATATAGCAGTAGCAACCATTTCAGTTAATATCAACACATGTTTACCTGTGTAGATTTATGTTACCTGTGTTATAAAAAAAGATCTTCATTTCTTCCCATTGGATTTTGTAAATACTATTAATACAACCTTAGAAACTATGAAGATACAAAGAAAGGTGAAGCATGTCTTTCTTTACAGAGCCAGAGCTATTACTTGGAAGAAGAGATCAAACACATGAAAGATGACCCAGAGCCCAGTGAATAAACCATGTACTATCTGCAGTTCAAACAGGAAATGAAGAAGAGGGTATGAAATGTAATCATTTTATTTCTGAAAAATATATTTGAATAAAATTTCATGTGGTTTTAGAAACACACAGTTGAGTCCAGTTATATGTGATCTCTGACTATAAGAACTTATTTATTTTGCCATAAAATATGATCAGTAATAAAGCTTTTCATATATGTGTTATGCGCTCAGTAAACTATTAAAATTATTGTCATTGTGAGCACTTTTTATTACATGAGCAATCGTGAGCTCTGCTATCATGTGGAGAATATTAAATCTAAATGATTGTCATTACAAGTAAATGAAATGGGATAAATCAAGTGCCTTAGTTAAATAAAACAAGTGAAATAGATGGATTAGTCTGATTATTATAACAGTAAAAGAAAGATACTACTTTGTATTATATTGCTGTGTCTATGACTTTATATATATGTACATATACATATATATATAATTAAAGAACATGGAACCAAAAATGATTGAAAGAGCCACTGTCTAATACATATACAGTGTTTTGCTAGATTCCTTCCCTATTTCCTTTCATAATAATACCTAATCAATGTGAACAAAAGTTACATATATGAAATGGCCATAAGCAGCATAATATTGTGTTGTAGAATATTATTTTAGGATGTGTTACATTCAATTATGCTATGGAACATTTGGTTAATGATGCAAATATGTATTGTATTCTTTTATGTTGCATTTGTTTAACTCTGTGAAATTGTGTACTTTGCCTGTCTAAAACACCTGATTAGTCAGATAAAGAGCTGAATAGCCAATAGAAATGCAGGAGAAAGGATAGGTGGGGCTGGCAGAGAGAATAAACATGAGGAGAAATCTGTTAAGAGGTGATTGAAAGAAGGAGACAATGGGGTGCAAGAAAATAAAGGGCCAGTCAAATAGCCACATAGACACACAGACACACAAACACATAACTACACAGCCAGACATAGAATAAGAAGAAAAGGAAAGATATACAGAAATAGGAAAAGGTAAAAACCTGAAGACAAAATGGGGTAATTTAAGTTAAGAAAAGCTGACTAGAACTAAGCTAAGGCAGGGCAATTATTAAAAAAAACAAAAAAAAAAGAAAAAGAAAGAAAGAAAAAGAAAAGAAGGAAAGAAAGAAAGAAAGAAAAGAAAAGCCTCTATGTAATTAATTTGGGAACTGGTGGCAGGCAGGCCTCCAAAGAGCCAAAAGAGTAAAAGAGTAAGTAAGTAAACAACACCAACCAACAATACTGGCTTTTAAAAATAAAGAACTGAACACAAAGTGACTAAGATTTTTAGCTGGCCAGCAAACAAGAATATCCCATTTCATGAAAAGCTTCAAAGGTCTCTAATAATCTTACTCTTATTAATGGCTTCCAAAAAATATCATTCACTCAAATGTAAAGGAATAAATATGAAAGTGCTCTTATGCTAGAATTGAGCTAAAAATAATATGATTTAGTTATAAAGAAATAGAAACTTGTCATGGTAAAGCATAAGCAATATTACAGCTCCAGATTCAGGAAACTGAGAAAGAAGTCAGGAAGTTCAAGGCCAAACTGGACTACATAGCAAGGCCACTGCAGAATATTTGTTTAATGATGCAAAGATGTGTTGCATTTGTTTAACAATGCAAAGACTGTTTCATTTGTTTAAGTATTTTAGGATGTGATGCACCTGATTAGTCTTATAAAAAGGTGAATAAGGGAGCAGGTACAGGTGGGAGTTCTGGGCAGGGAGAGCAAGGACACTGAAGAATTTAAGCTGGGGGACAAAAGAGATTTCAGTGTCCTCAGCCAGACACAGAGGAAGTAGGGAAGTAGGACATACAGAATGAAAGAAAGGTTAAAAAGCCCTAAGGCAAAACACATGAATAGAACCAGGTTAAATTAAGTTAAAAGAGCTAATGGAACAAGCCTAAACTAAGCTTTCATAATTAATAATGTTTCTGTGTCTTTAATTGAAAGCTGGTTGGTGGCCCAAAGAAAATTCTAAACACAAATGGCATCCAATGTGTAGTCTGAATTTTCACATAGGGTGCAAGAAAGCTGGAGAAAAAAAGATATGGCTCATTTAAGAGGCACTGCTATGCACTTGAGCAAACAGCACACTTAGTACAAACAGAAGGGTTGGAGTATGAACACTGTCTCCTAACTAGTGCACTAATCTGGTAAAGTCCTAGCTTGATCATTGGAAGCCTTTAGAGATGGAGCCTTGTTGCAGCAAACAGATGCATTAAAATCAGATACCAAAAAAAAGTATACACCCAAGGTTTCATTTAGAATACGAACCCTATTGGTATATGAACACTATCAACTTTTTAAATGGAAGTATTTATATTCTTCATGTTATAAGTGTGATGGTGACATTCTAAGCAATAAGGCAAAGGCAGCATTTTAGATGTAAAAAGACTCTTCATGTCATTTTAAGGCATGTTTGTAGAGATAGTTATTTATTAAAAGAATACTAAAGGATGTTTTAGAGTTTGAATGGAAAAAATGGATAGAATGTTGTAAATAAGGTGAGTGTGACAGTTAAGCCACATAAAAAGACATCGAGTACTTTACGGTTGGACATCATGAAAGACACCTTGGGGAGCATCTCAGAAATTGGCTAAATGTCACCTCCCTATGTTGCTGGCTATAAACATGTATACTCACTACAAAGCTTTCTCTTGAGAAAACAGTGCTGCCTGGATGACATGCTTACACTTGACAACTAGGAGCTTGTTACCCAAGGATTTGTTTCATACATGTTCAACTATAGGCACCCAGAGGCTGTGGTTAAGGTAGCCTAGACACTACTTTAAGTGGAAGTACACTTCATCATCTATGCAATGTTGATTTTTAAGGAATAGAAAATGCAAGAATGGCACTCTGGAGCAGGCAGAGATAAACACTGCCTGTCACGGTCCCCCCAGGGGCTGCTGAGGGAATTAGCACGGCTATCCACCACCAACTGGGCAAACAGATAAGGACTGGGGACGCTGAAGGACAGACTCAGACCCCGCCCAGAGGTGAGGAGGGGTCAGCGGGCCCAGCACCTGTATCCATGCCAGGGAGAGGAGAGTTGAGCTACCATCTGTTCTGGTTCCAGTTCCGGGACCAGGTGCTATCTGAAGAACATGCCCCAGCGCGCTCTGGAGCAGGCAGAGATAAACTTTGCCTGTCATGGTCGCACCAGTGCTGCTGAGGGAATTTGCACGGCTACCCACCTCCAACTGAGCAAACAGATAAGGACTGGGGACTCTGAAGGACAGACTCAGACCCCGCCCAGAGAGGTCACAGGAGACACACAAGCCTGAGTGCCACAACTGACCAGGAGCCACCTAATCATGAACCACTAACGCCATGGACAAACGCCATGGACAAACGCCATGGACAAACGCCAGTGCAAAAACTTACATAATAATATAAAGAACAACAAGGTAACTCTAGAAGAAACTAGCGATCCTACAAATACAAGACCTGAACTGAGCAATGAAGAAGTAACAGAAGGAAGCAACACCAAAAATTCCTTTTTGATGATCATCAAAGCTCTCAAAGAAGATATGAAAAATAGCCTTAAAGAAATAGAAGAAAATACAAACAACAAATTGGAAGAGATGAACAAATCTATGAAAGAAACATGCCAGGAACTAAAAGCTGAAATGGAAGCAATAAAAAAGGCACAAAATGAGGCAAAGATGGAAATAGAAAATCTGAAGAAAAAAGCTGGAACCACAGATGCAAGCATAATAAACAGAGTTCAAGAGATGAAAGATAGAATCTCTGAAGTGGAAGACTCAGTAGCTCAAATAGATATATCAGATATATCAGAGGCACATTCACACTCCAAAGGTATTAACTCAACTATGTTCATAGCAGCATTATTTGTAATAGCAAGTACCTGGAAACAACCTAGATGTCCCTCAACTGAAGAATGGATTAACAAACTGTGGTACATCTACACAATGGAATACTACTCAGCAGTAAGAAAAAATGATATCCTAAAATTTGCAGGCAAATGGATGGATTTGGAGAATATCCTCCTGAGCAAGGTATCACAAACTCAGAAAGATAAGCAGGGGATGAACTCACTCATTAGTGTTCTCTAAACAAACAAACAAGAAAAAAAGCCAAGCATGCCCAAGCGGCAAACCACAACCACTGAACAGCTTGGGATCAGAAACACCCTGGACTGACCCTTCGGATCCCACTCCTCTTACAGGAACATCTGACTCACTCTTGAGGGAGGGGGGACAAAACTGGATTTGTCCAGGAATGGAGACTGAACTAAGCATTATTGGATCAGTAGGACCTTGGGACTGTCTGCTGGCTGCCCAGGGAGGGGATGGGGAGTTGCAGAGAAGAAAAATGACCTGATGTGGTGGGAGGGGGAAGGGACCTTGAATAAGGATATACAGGGATGGAAAAAAAATTCAGAGGGAAAGCTGAACACAAAGTAATTTTATGTGTAGCAAATTATTTGCATTATCACCCTTGATAAGTCATGCTTATGATTTTTATTTTCTTTATAGTTATTGTTAACTTATCTGCATTTTAAATTCAATTTACTGTTTTTCTTGATAAATACAAAATAAATAAAGAAAAAAAAAAGAAAATACAAGAGTTGTGAGATCCTGAAGATTGCACCCATATTTCAGAGGAGACACAGGGAAGCTAGGCAATACGTAGCAGATCCAGTACTTGAAAAGAAGTCCCTGACAGGGTCATGTAAGGATTTAGGTGTATAGTTCTAAGGGAGCACTGACATGGATTATACTTTGAAGTAAAGATTTATTAAAATAATTACTAATTCTTTAGACTGACACACAGGCAACAATGCAGTAGGGCTGCTAAGGAGAACTTGGGCAAACATGCAGAGTGAGCTGTAGTGAGACACTGAAAGTTTCTTTTGTGTGTGTGTAGATGATTGGCCACTATTAGAGGTAACTAGGAAGTAATGAGTTAAAGCATGTCAGATGGTCCCTAAGCATTTCTCCTGCAAGATCAATAGTGAGGGAGAACAAGAATTGAGAGAAACAATTTGCATTACTTCTGTAAATCAGATTACTTCACTATCAGGAATTCACACTTTAAAAATATGAAGGGGCTGTAAAAATGCTGAGACCCTGAGTATCATGATGTGAGAAGTGAGGGCCAAAGCAGAGATGCAGAAGAGACTGAAAGAAATAAGAGGTGCCAAGGACATGGACCTTATGATGAGCAAAGATGCACTTGGTGAGCAGAACAAACCTATATGTGAGGTCCTAGGGATTGAACTCCAGCAGCCCTCCAAAGATCACATCCTATCACATGCTGCAGGTCTTAGAGCTGGATTTAATACTTTTTTTGCTGACTTTTAGTCCTGCTTTGTTCCTATTCTCTCCTTTTCTTCCCTTTTGTAATTGGTATGTTTGCCCTGTGACTATCATACCACTGCATACCAGAAATATGATGTCCTACTTAGGGCTATCACTCTGAAAAAACAAAGCAGCTCAGTGAGGAAAAGGCTTTCACTTCCTCATGACTGTTCATAACCAAAGGAAGTCAGAACAGGAACTCAGACAAAGCTGGAACCTGGAGGGAGGAGCTGATGTAAAGGCCATGGAGCAGTGCTACTACCTAGTTTGCTCTCCCTGGTTTGGCCACACTACTTTCTTATAAATATCCAGGACTACCACTCTCAGGATGGTTCCACTCATGGTGGATTGGGTCCTCTCCCATCAACCACCAGTTTTGCAAATGCTCTACAGATTTGCCTGTATCTCTGTCTTCTGGGAACATTTTTTTAATTGAGCTTCCCTACTATCAAATGATTTTAGATTGTATTGAGTTGAAATAAAACTATATGGCACATAACAGAATTTTTCTCTTGAGTTGTATAGAGGATAACACCTAAGAACTTTCCAGTGTGGTGGGACAGAAACTTGAGGGAATAGCTTGGGCCAGCAGAGCACAGGAAACCACTTGGGGATAGGATGGAGGAAGGAGAGGGATGGAAAAGACATCTTGATACTGGGGCCTTTATGGGGTTAGGGAGAAACCTGGTGCCTGGGAAACTCCCAGGAATCTACAAGGATGACAGACCCCAGCTAAGACTCCAGCAATAGTGGAGACGGTGCCTGAACTGGTACCCTGTCCTGTACTGTAATCAGATTGGTGACTCCCTAATTGTCATCAGAGAGCCTTTATCTAGTACCTGATGGAAACAGATTCAAAGAGCCACAGCTAAGCATTAGGCTAAGCTCTGAAGAATCCTGAAAAAAGAAAGGGTAAGAGTAAGGTGGGCACAGGAGGAGAGGAGGAGAAGAAACTCTCTCAGTTTTTTTGAACAACTGTCAGTATGTAAAATAAATGGAAAAAACGTTCATTAAATAAAATATTTTTCTTTATTTTTTTACTTACAAATTTTTCCCATTCCTACCACTATTCCCCCTACCTCCCTCCTCCCAGACCTCCCTCAGCCTCTCCCCAATCACATAGCCCCATCCATATCCCATGGAGGGCAAGAAATCCAAAGGTGAGTCAGTTTGGTCTGGCATATCCAGTTGACATAGGTCAGAGTCCTTCTCCTCAGTAACAAGGTTGAGTAAGGCATTTTTCTGTAGAGAGTAGGCTCCCAGAAGCCAGTTCATCCACCGGTAACACACTCTGATTCTGCTGCAAGAGGCTACAGACACTGCCCATGCCATTTGACTGTCTACATCCGGAAGGTTTAGTTCTTTTCCATGAAGGTTCTTCAGACGTCATTTCAGCATCAATAAGCTTCCTATAGCTCAAGTCAGCGGTCTCTGTGGGTTTCCTCATGATCCTGATCCCTTTGCTCATGTACTCTCTCCTCTCTCTTCAGCTGGACCAGGAACTGGACCTGGTACTTAGCTATGAATCTCTGCTTCTGCCTCTATCTATTGCTGCATGGAGGTTCGATAATAGCAATTCATTTGATTAAAGGAGAAGTCCAATTTAGGCACCCTCTCCACTATTGCTTGGAGTCCTAGCTGGGGACATCTTATGAGTTCTTGTTTGTTTGCTTAGCAATAAGTTTCTCTCTAACCTTAAAATCTTAGACTGACTGCTTGGATTCCACTCCCCCTAGAGGAACACCTGACTCAGTCTTGAGTTTGGGGGGAGAAAATTGGATCTGCCAGGAGTGGAGACTGAACTAAGCAATATTGGGACAGTGGGACCTTGGGACCACCTGCTGCCTGCCCAGGAGGGGGGGGGGATGGGGAATTGTGAAGAAGAGAGAATGACCTGATGTGTTGGGAGGGGGAAAGGACCTTGAATAAGGATATACAGGATAGAAAGTGTGACTTCTTTGTTCATAATAATAATAATAAGAAGAAAATAAATAAAAAATGGCTCCCTCTATCAAAATACCTATTTCTTTGTTCTCCCTCTCTATTGCTCCTCCAACACAATCATCTTCTCTTATTATTTCTTCCCACCTCCCCTTGCTCACTCCCCTATGTGATTCCAATTTACTCAGGATGTTTCTCTTAGATTCCTCTTGTTACCTAGCTGCTCAGGGATTGTGGATTGTAGCCTGGTTTACATATAAAATCAACTTATGAGTAAGTAGATACCTTGTCTATCTATCTGGGTCTGTGTTACCTCACTCAGGATGATACTCTCCAGATCCATCCATTTGCCTGCAAATTTCAGAATGTCGTGGGGGGTTTTTGTTGTTTGTTGTTTGTTTGTTTGTTTTTCTGCTGAGTAGTATTCCACTCTTCAGTTGAGAAGCATCTAGGTTGTTTCCAGTTTCTGGCTATTATTAATAATGCTGCTATGATCATAGTTGAGCTAATGCCTTTGAGTATAAAAATGTGCATCCTTTGGGTATATGCCCAATAGTAGTATTACTGGTACATTGGGTAGATTGTTTCCTAGTTTTCTGAGAAACTGCATACTGATTTCAAAAGTAGCTGTACAGTTTACACTTTTACCAACAATGAAGGAGTGTTCCCCTTGTTCCCCATCTCCTCCATCATAGGCTGCCACCTGTGTTTCTGATCTTAGCCAATCTGACAGTTGTAAGATGGTATCTCAGAGTTGTTTTGATTTGCATTTCTCTGATGTCTAGGGATGTTGAGTAATTCTTTAAGTATCTTTCAGCCATTTGAAATTCTTTTATTGAGAATTCCCTATTTAGCTCTGAACCCCATTTTCAAATTGTGTTATTTGATTTTCTACCTCTAGTTTCTTGAGTTCTCTATATATTTTAGAGATCAGTCCTCTGTCATGTAGGGTTGGTGAAGATCTTTTCCCATTCTCTAATAAAATATTTTGAACATGTCTTCGGTCTCTAAAATGGATTTGTACTCTTGAAAAGATGTGATTAAGACTGTGGGACACCTACAGAGGAAATAAATGGATTTTGTGTTATGAAGTTGAGCCTTGTGGAGAGGAAGGACATTGTAAAATGGTTTCATTCAGGTATGGACAGTCTTCAAAAGAAGCTAACATATTTAAGAGCTGGTTTCCAACCACAGAGATGTGAGCAAGTCATTAAAGTTATGACCTGTTTAGTGGATTAAGACATTTGTATAATCATAACTTGATGACAATATTAGGGGGTAATGGAGACTTTCAAAACTAGAATCTCAATGAAGTATACTGCTAGGGTCAGATCTTTAGCTCTAGTCTGAATAGTTCTCACCACGAAGTAGAAAAGATGTCATTATACACAAGGGCTCAAGGCTAGAACATAGCTAAATGACACAGTGCCTCATTTCTGCATTGATGGCAAGGGTGTGGGTGAGGAAGGACTCGATTTCTTTTAGAGGCTGGCCACAGGGAGTTTAATTATGCTTCAGTAAGTAAATGATTAGCATGAATGGGCTTTTTTGTAAATGGGGAGATCGTAAGAGTGAGTATGAATCTGAAAGGACTGATACAGTGAGTTTGATGGGGTGCATGATGAAAAATCACTAAATAATAGAAATATATATAAAAATAGGTATGTAATTATCAAATATATATAACTAACAATCAAAATAACTTCTATAAGTGTGCTCAGCAAAATGTAAGTGGTTAGTTAACTCCATCATGTGCACCTTGTCAATTTTCTGGTAAAAAAGAAATCAGTTTTCATTAAGAATGATGTTTCATTAAAGATACCTTCATCTAAAGGAAAAGAGAGACAAAGGAAATTTTTTAAATAAGTTGGGATTCTAGTATAACTGAAATGAATAATTATTGTCTTCTCTGATACTGACTAGCTGTTCTTTCTATCTTCTCAGGTCCTCAACATTAATATTTACATCATTACCATACACTAGAAACATGGATGGTAAACAAAGTCCACATGAACAAAAAAAAATCCTTTTTCACTGTGTCCTGTTTACCACATATCCACATCAATTCCAAGCAACCCTGGATAAAAAGTTTTAGATCATGATTTGGGGGAGATTTTCAGTAATATCAAGCTCAATACATAAATTAATTATAATTTGTTGCATTTATATTTATACCTAAGGATACTTTAAATGTTTCTTAAAATTAATTTATGAGTATTAGATGAAAATGGTAAGAAAGTACAGTTGATATTCAAGCATGTAATTTTATAACTATGTATTTAGGGGAACATAGGAAAGGAATATGAGATATTGACATTATCCAGATTAATTATTATGACTTAGTCTAAGAGTTGCTGTTCAGTGTGATTTTCTTGAATATTCAATGTTGATGTAAATGATGAGCATGAGAAAGTAAACTTATTTTGATTTCTCATTTATAATTTAGCTAGAATGTCCTTTTGGTGGCTACCCCTTTGAAAGTTCTTTAATTACCTTTGTTTCTTACTTTAAAACTTTGTTATAATAATAATTAAAATTTAACAAAAATTTTTATTTGTGGTAAGATGCTCCACATGCTTCTTTTAGTAGAAAGGTTTTTTTGGTCTTACAGATATGATTTAGAACATGAATTCATTGTGCAGTTAAAATAGGTATGAGAGAAATCAACTTGACATTGCTTTGGCCCTGAAGGTATTTTCTGGAAATCATTTTAAATACATTCCTGCTATGCTTGGCTGTCAGACACATTTCATCAAAAAGTAGTGGACAGGGAAAAATTCAGATTCATTGAAAAGTAGCTGTTTCATCTTCATTTTTTTTTTTCACACTCTCAACTTCTCCCCCCCCCCACCCAGTACTTACTGGTGAAATACACCAAAATTTTCTGATATCATATTCCAAGGAAGAAACTTAACATTGAGCCTTTACTGTCATCTTCAAAGACTTGGCAAATATTAAACAATTAATCTGCATGACACATTTGAAAAGTAGTGTACATCATTATTACCATGACAGAAGTAAAGGCTCTCTGAAATGAAATAATTAGCCTATGGCTACAAAAGTTATCACCAGGAGTGGACCAAAGTGCTCTGTCCCTTTCTCATTTTGAGACCTCATTTTATCTGCTTCAATCCCAAAATGAATTCATGTTTCTTTTCTGCATATTTTTTGTTGAAGCAACAAGGCATTTTCAATATATTTTGTGTATTTGTGGTAAGGAATTTGGATATGGAACACTCAATTTTTAGTAGCCAGTACAATCTTCAATTTTCCTCTACAAATTTCCTCTCAGCTTCTTCTGATCTTGAGAAACAAATCTCTCTCTCTCTCTTTCTCTCTCTCTCTCTCTCTCTCTCTCTCTGGATATGTGTGTGTCTTTCTGTCTGTCTGTCTGTCTATCTGTCCTGACTTTGCCTCCCTTCTATAAACAGATGTCTCCACACATAACTTTTATGTGGGTGCAGGTATGTGTAGACAGTTCCTTATTTTGTCCAGCGATCAGTTTCTTGATGGAAATCTTCAGATTTCACCAATAACTAAAGATGAGACAATGGATATAATGAACAGAAAAATGTAGATTTTTGTAAAGAGCAAATAGTTGATAAAATTCAAAGAAGAAAACAAGCATAACTATTAGCATGTGCTGAACATTTAGTTCTTGCTAATAACTGTATGTGACAGAGAATTAATCATATTCTAAATCCCATGGGTTCAAGTAATACTCACATAAATATTCACTTTTAAGTGCTAAGTTGTACTTACATATAAATTTCTCAAATGAAGCACAGATCATTCTTCCTGCAGTCTCTACACTAAGTACCTCAAAGTATTATGCTTCCAAAGTTAAGCAGCTATACAAGGCCATGCTGGCACTTCTCACACAATTAGTAGAATTTTACCCTCATCTTGTCCAGCTGATAAACAGCCTTTGGTGAGCTGGACTCATGTTGGTTGTCTGCTAATTGGCCAGTTATATTCATCTGGTGTTGCTGAGCCTCCAAACAAATTAAGGTTAATTGGAATCGGGAATGGATCAGCAACCTTAGTACTCAATCTGCTTAGCAGCTCCCTTCAACTCATTACTTTCCTATTTTATGTTCACTTTAGTTTTTTTGCACAAATGATAATTCTCTCTCTCTCTCCTATCCCCATCACCATCTCACCCTCCCTCTTTCCTACCATGATGACTCCTTTTAATTTTGTTTTATTTTTATAGAATAAACTCTCTTTTTATGCATATATCCCCTTGTTCCAACTCCCTTCCCCCTCCTAACCCCTCTCAGTCAGTCTTCAGCCTCCCTCCTTCCCATCCCCCATCCCCTCCCCTGAAAAGGCAAGAGGTCTCAAGATGGATTAGTTCAGTATCCACTCCCGGCAAGTCCGATTTTCTCATCCTAATATCAAGACTGGGTTAGGTGTTCCTCTGGAAGGAATGGTCTCCAAGGTGCCAGTCCCTGCACAGAAATGTAGTCACCATTTTATTGCAAATGTTTTAAAAATAATTATGTGGGTGCATGTGGTAAGTCACAATACAACAGGATCAACAGTACTGACACCTCCAAAATATGACTCAGTGACTTTCAACTTTGCCATGATGCTTCAATGTTATAGCCACTGCTCATTTTAATACCCACTATGGCAAATAAGTGTGAATTATTTCATGTGCATTGCTTTATTGTTCCAGACAACAATCTTTATTCCTGTTTCATGAAGACAAAAATACTGTCCTTAATTAACCTGACTACAAAGTCCCTACTAGGAACTCAACAATTTTTATTCAACAGAAAGAATCTGAAATATCAACTTCCTGCCAGCTCCTACTGTGAATTTAAATTTAGAACTTTGAAAAATGTCTTTTTAGCTTGTGGAAACAGTATACTTCCCACTCAAGCCTCAGAGACAAGAAAGGGTGAATCAAGTGAAAATTAATTTCATCCAGAATTTCATTAATACTATGATGCCCTGGGGATTTTTTTTGTAAGAGAGTAAGTAAAATTTATATGTATGTAAATATAAAATAAAATGTATGTGTATATAAATATGAAGATTGTTTCACTAGCTTCAGAGTAAGAATTCTCTAAGGCACAAAAGCATCTGGCATTTCTTCTGTAGTCTCTTGGAAATTATATGTAACAAAGACTTCTATTCTATGTTTGTAGGGCCACACAGGCAATCAGAAGAGTGTAACATACTAACCCAGAGACACTCTTCTATTTACTTACATCTGGAAGGTTTGATACATTCTTACTAGTATCTCTCACTAAATTCAGGCTTTTGTTCTTCAGAAAGATATTAGATTAGCAATAGAAATACAGAAGCCCAGCCCATGTGTTTTCTGTCTTCATCTGTTTCTCTTTTCAATGGGTTCTGCTTCATTAACAAGAATAACTTCAGAAGATAGGGAGAAAAACTGACAACAGATTTTCTTCTATCCTGTGCAGTTGAGGGAGGGAGTAGTGTTTGTGGAATAGGAAAAGCAATAGAACAGAAGAGGCAATACCCAAAGATGACTAGATATTAACAAGTACCTCTGCAGGTGAAACCACTCTCAATCAGTTGGCAAGGCTATTTGGTTATATGGCCTTGAATTCTTCTAGATTCCTTCCTGCTACAGCTTGTTCCTCAGTCACCAGGTTCCAATAATCACTCATATACTGTGTTTATCAATGCTAATTAATTTTCTTCATTCCCCCCACAATACCACTAAGATTGGAATGATCCACAGCTGTAAAACAACATTTATAAGTCTGAGTTTAATTGCATTTAAGGACAATACATAATTTTACAATCAATTAATCTTAGTGATGTCTAGAAAATAATGGACTCCATTGGGAAGTTCAAGTCATTTTCTGTACATCTTCTAGCAGTCTGTTATTGATAGGTGGCCCACTCGCTAGTACCATGCGAAACTCAAATCTTCTTATTCTTTTAGCTTGACCTTTCTTGACTTCACAAACACTATACTCTGTTTTCAGGTAGAAAGAATATTCTTTCTTCCTTTCCTACATGCACACGTTTCTGTGTGCAGCCAATAGATCTTGTCATATTGTACCAAAATGGCCCTTCTAGACCAGTCAGTGCATTTTTCTTAATATTAAAACTAATTGATGAATTATGATACTTCCTCACTGTGTAAAAAAACAAAAATTTCCCATCTGAAATGCTCTAATGTAACTTTCCTCTTAACTATTTATTTCCTTTTCAATTCTCAAGCCCTGTTTTAAATACCACCTTCAGGAATGCTGTCCCTGTGGCACTGATTATGTAATAAAGGAACTCTTCAACTAGATTGTGGTGTTTCAGAGCAACCAGATCTTACTATCCTTTTCTCTTATTGGAATCTGCAGTTTCATATACATATTAGTGTCTAATTCCTCACCCATATATTTTTATTATTAATCACTAAGCTCCTTGAAACAAGCATATATCTGGTTTTTGCCAGATATATTAGGTACCAAGAAGTTCCTTTGCTGTTTCACAAATGAAGAATTTATGCTACAAAAGTATAAACTATCTGTGAGAGTGCAGTAAAATAAGCTCAGCAATTACTTGAAGGTTTTAGTGACAAAGTTTGTTGATTCACACTAATCTAATAAAATCATTTCTGCCTCAGTAGAGAAGATAAGCCAACCATCCAAAGACATAATAATAGCAATGCAGGTATGTTTCTTAACTGCAAGAACTGGATTATGACTATGCTGTTCTTTTCCTTCATAAAAGTTACTAAATTGCAAATCTCTCTTTTTTATCTCCAGTGAAATGTACAGGGAAATATCTAACTGCCTATGCAAGAATAAACAATAGTTCCTTGGGAACCATAAATGATTGATAATAGAAATAACTCCCAATTTTATAGTTTCTTTCTGAAACTAACATCTAAAAGCCTTGTAACATGTGAAAGAAGACTAAGAGTGAAAATAGAGAAGGGTCTGCCTTTGAAATTGCCTGGCATGGGAATTGAATTAACATGGACAGCAGCAGCGGGCTTCCCTGGGGCCAGAAGACATGACAGAAAATATGCAAAGTGGCCTTTGTTCACATAGTTTAGCTGTCTCACTCTGCATTTAACAATCCCAACAGTGCCGCCAACATAAAGAGATGCATCAAAAGAATTGCTTAGTTCCAACACCACAATTTTACCAAAGATATCTTTTCTGATATGCACAGAATAATTTAGACACATGTATAAAATACACATATATATTAACTAGCTTCTGCTCAACTTCAGCTTAGAGATACATACTGTTAGAACTGTTCAGGAACTTTTAATTGTTCTATGCATCCACATACACTTCATGCTAAAATGTGGTTCAAAAATATGAAGTCACAAATGTAAGCTCACAAAACAAAAAGTGTGCTATTGAAAACTTAAAGTCCAAGCTTTGAACTACAATTTCTGCTTCCTCCTGCAACCATTTATCTTAAAACTTACAAGGCAATATGGTTCAGATTGACTAATTCATTGAAATTCTCTATGCCTTTCTTATCTCACCCTGATAACTACTGTCATATTAAAGATGAAGACATTGAAGCTATAAAAAATGGTATCCAAATCTTTCTGGTAGTCACACAGTTATTGTGGAGGTAGAGCTAGTTTTTAAAGCAGGTGTCCAAACGAAAACCCACATTATTTGTAGTGGATTATGTGTTACATTTTAAATAATTGTCCTGCCTATGGGTTTAATAAAAGCTGATTGGCCAAAAGAGAGACAGGAAGTGTGGATGGGACTACCAGGCTAAGAAAACTCTGAGTACAGGAAGAATAGAAACAGATGTCAGAGAGCTGCCAGAGAGACACCACAGATATGTGATGGAGACCTGACCATGAGATGACAATAGAAGCAGAGGAGAGAAGTTGAAATGCTGCTCTAAGAAAATGTACTGAGCTGTGTAAATGTACAAGATGGGTTGAGTTTAGATGAAGGAGTTAGCAAGTCATATGCCTGGGCCCTAGGTCAATCAGCTTAAAAATTAATATGTCTGTGTGTCTCTGTGTGAGTGCGAGTGTTTCCGATGGACTGCTAGACTGCCGGAAAAACCTCTGGTCTAGACCAGAAAGTCCGGGTCAGAACCATTTACAATGACAATTCCTTATACTATTAAATTATAAGAGTTGGAATTAAGACATGAAAAAATAAAGGACTTCCTATTGAAAGTTTTATTCTCAAATCTCCTCAGAAATTATAAGTAAAAATAAATAAAATAAATAAATCTATAGTAGTTATGTGAAGTCATCTCCATTCAGAGAACTTTCTAGATGGTCCAGAGGAAAAGGGACAACCAAATCATAGACACCTAATACACTGGGATGAGAGTCTAAAGTTTAGAGGCCAGAATTCTAGACTAATGCCAAGAGCTGAACCACATAGGGAGAGAAAAACCTAAGACAGGGCATCCACTGTGCACAAGACAGAGCTCTGGAGGAAAAGATTTCATGAGCCCTGAGCAATAGACACACAGTCAATTTACCTTCAGACATGATGGCATAAGCTTTAGATATTTGCTTAAAAATCTCAGTTCCTCAATAACAAGCTTATTTTGAATGTGTTTCATATGTACATAACCTACTAAACTATATTTAAAAAGAGAATGAAAAAAGAGGGACAACCAGTGTTCTATGGAAATAGCAAATCACATAGGTAGTAATGGCAGCATTAATGATAAGTAAGATCAAATGGGAAAAGAAAATTAAAATAACCATCAGCCCTGGACACAACATAATGGGCACAATCTCAATAGCTTTATGTTTTCTAATAGTAAATGCACAGAGTCATCAGTATGGCAGATATAATTACCCATTTTAATTTTGGAGAAAAAAAGGCAAATAGCGTTAATTTATTTGAGATCATGAAAAACATGTGGAATTGGTATTTGAAATTAAGCAATGGACTCTGTTCTTCTAACCATCAAATACTCAAATAATGCATAAAAAAATTGTACTCCCAGTAGGAAAAGTAAATGATTAAATCTCTATTCCCAATGGAATATATATATTGGGGAATATTTAGTCATCTGAACTATATAGTTAACTTTATAGATGTGTATAAATGTATCTTTCAATGTTCAGCAGCATATATCACCAAATACTACATTAAAGGAGACTACAAACAAAGGATATATATATGCATATATATACTCAAGAATATGCTTTTTCTGTAAAATTTAAAAACAGGAATTATTATTGTATGTATATAAAAGTTTTATGGCTTAGCCAAAGACTACAGCATGGCTTAAAAGAATATCAAGAAACATAAGGTTTATAAAGGTTCATCTGGGATAATGTTGAGTTTTACACCTCTCACGCTATGGTCATTACCCTAATGAATGAAAGATCTATAAGGACTTGCATGTTATTTGAAATACAGCAACTACTATGTATTATTATATAGTCCGTAATATTTTATACATTTAACACTTAATGTCAATAAATATACTAATAAGATAAAGTTTCTGATATTTTAAATTTCTGCCTTATATAATCAGTTATTCTTTAAAATTCAAACAAGAAATATTAGTTAAAACTTTGAAAGAATTATACAGAAATTTATACAGCATAGCAAACTACCATATGTATATAAAGTCCCTTTGAAACAGTCTGATCTCAAGACTCTTGGGAAGAGAAGAAATATGGAAGAAAAAAATTTAAATTATTATTTAAAATTAGAATACAATTTTAAATATAATTAAAAGATTGCTTATCTATTCATGCCTCAAGACATTTTATATGCTATTCTTTGGGGTCCCTAAACCTTTATGTTTAGACAAACTATACCCTTCATCTTATTTTGAATGAAATAAATTGATGTTGTTTCTGTGTTGTCAAAAGTTCAAGCTCTCTGTATTTAAATATTTTATGCTAACTACATGTACCTTTCTCTCCTTTTTAAAAAATTCATGTGATGATTGATCTTGGCCTACATTGTCAAATAGTTTAGGTTCAGAAAGGTCCATTTTAACCAACGATACTTTCTTTTATTCTTTATGTTGTTATATGTTTAGATTTGATGAATTTTAAAGATAATTTATACAAATATAATCACAAATAAGTTCATTATGGATCAAAATCTTTCACTGAAACAATTGATATGTAAAGATACAAGGAGGAAACTGTAGACGTGATTTCAGTACCTGCGGCGAATGGCAATAAATTTAACCTGAAAAAGTAGTTTAGAAAGGGAGACAGAAGGCAGCACAGTGGAACTGACACTGTAGACTGGGGCAGGGATGGGGTGGTGATGGTGGTGAACTAGCTCTGCAAGAATGAGGGCAGACCCAGGACTGTAGGATCTCCATGACACAGGACAGCAATAGATGTCCAAGAAGAGTCCTAGTGAGGGCCCACAGTCAATGGTGTACCAAAGAACAGGGCCTTGAAACCAAGTCAATGATCTTTGAGATGAATGCTTGCCTGTAATGATAAAGGGGTTTCCTGCGTTATTCACTATGTCACTCTAAGACTTCCAAGCATGAAGAGATTGCCCCCACCCTTTTCCTTATTTTTTTAATTGGAAGGGGCAGAAGGCAGATTCAGGGGGACAAAAGATGAGATTGGAATACATGATGTGAAAGACACAAAAAATAATTTTTTTACAGTTAAAAAAGAAGCTAAGATCATTGTATCAAATGGGCGGAAGGTAATCTAGTGCTTATTAAGCATGCAATGCACCTTTCAGATGCATATGCATTAAACATGCTCCACAAATGTTAAAATAAATACACACACACACACACAGACACACACACACACACACACACACACTTAAACACCACTAAATTTTGCCCAGAGACCAAAGTATCGTAAATTTATGTGTAAAGTTGTATTTTTGATGTTTGTTTTGCTTTTTGATAAGTGATGCCTGTGATAAGAAAACAATTATAACTATAACACATTCAGATGTGATTTTAAAAGCTATGATCTGACAAGTCTCAAAGTCTCATGTATCATAAAGCATTCCACAGTTATGCTATAGCAATTTCTTGAAGTTTGTTAAGCTAAAATGAAGGATAATTTGGCATGTAAAGATATTTTGTTATTTATATGGAACAATGAATAGAAATTTGCACTTAAAAGGATCACCAAGGAGAACATTAAAATGGAGAATGAAAATATGACACCTGTACACAGTACAGAACAGAAAAAAAAAGGAAGCATGAAATATGTTGGTAAAAAGATGGAACTGAAGAAAACAAAACAAAGAAGAAACAAATATCAACCAATCAATCAAACAAACCAAAAGCACTGATGAATCACACAAGCACGGAAAGACAGACAAAGCATGTTCTCTTTCATATATAGATCTTGGCACTGGCACTTACATTTATGCTTATGCATTTCAGGCCAGTAGAAATGGGATATTGGGAGAAAATGTGTTAAGAAATGTGACACAGCAGAAAGAAAGGCAAAATTAAAAACAAGAAAAGAAAATGCTGGTGGCAGAAAAATATGAAACACGGATGAGAGATGGAGAAATGAAGAAGTGGAAGAAGGCACAACCAAACGAAGGGGTTTTAAGAAAGTCCTTCCCCTCCAGTGTCAAGGATGAGCAAAGTGTTTCTCTGTAGGGAATGGGCTCCAAGAAGCCAGTTCATGCACCAGGATTAAATGTTTCCCACTGCCAGCTGCCCCACAAACTGCCAATGCTATTCAACTGTCATCTACATTTGAAGGGCTTAGTTTCCTCTCATGTAGGTTCCTCAGATGTTATTTCAGCTACCAATAGCTCAGGTCAGCTTTCTTTGTGGGTTTCCTCATCATGATCTATTTGTAGGACTAAAAGTAATCAGGAGTTTAGCAATAACAACAAGAAAGAAACAAAGAATGAAAGAAGGAAACAAACAAGCAAACAAAGCTAAAAAGGAAAAAGAGAGGAAGGGATGGAGGGAGG
>PVIH01024359.1:0-22920 GCA_004025045.1 Sigmodon hispidus | reverse complement strand
GCTACAGTAATAAAAACAGCCTGGTACTGGCTTAAAAACAGACTTTTGGACCAATGGAATAGAATTGGGGATCCAGACATTAACCCAAAAACCTATAAACACCTGATCTTTGACAAAGAGGGCCAAAACATTCAATGGAACAAAGATAGTATATTTAACAAATGGTGTTGGCATAGTTGGATGGAAGTGTGTAGAAAAATGCAAATAGATCCGAGTCTGTCACCCTGCACAAAACTCAAATCCAAGTGGATCAAAGACCTCAACACAAACCTATCCACTTTGAACTTGATAGAAAAGAAAGTGGGAAATACACTTCTATGAATTGGCACAGGTGACCACTTCCTAAATATAACACCAGTGGCACAGACACTAAGACCAACAATCAATAAGTGGTATCTCCTGAAGCTAGGAAGCTTCTGCAAAGCCAAGGACACTGTCAATAGGACAAAACGACAGCCTACAGAATGGGAAAAGATTTTCACCAACCCTACAAGTGATAGAGGACTGATCTCTAAGGTATATAAAGAGCTCAAGAATTTAGAGCCCAAAACCTTGAATAACCCAATCAAAAAATGGGTTACAGATCTCAAAAGGGAATTCTCAGCAGAGGAACTACGAATGGCTGAAAGGCACCTGAAAAAGTGCTCATCATCTTTAGCCATCAGAGAAATGCAAATCAAAACAACTTTGAGGTACCACCTAAGACCTGTTAGATTGGCTAAGATAAAAGGCACAGATGACTGCTTATGTTGGAGAGGATGCGGATCAAGGGGAACACTCCTCCATTGTTGGTGTGAGTGTAAGCTTGTTCAGCCACTTTGGAATGCAATGTGGCAGTTTCTCAGAAAATTGAGAATCAATCTCCCCAAGGACCCAGCAATACCACTTCTGGGTGTATACCCTAAAGAGGCACATTCACACTCCAAAGGTATTAGCTCAACTATGTTCATAGCAGCATTATTTGTAATTGCAAGAACCTGGAAACAACCTAGATGTCCCTCAACTGAAGAATGGATTAACAAACTGTGGTACATCTACACAATGGAATACTACTCATCAGTAAGAAAAAATGATATCCTAAAATTCACAGGCAAATGGATGGATTTGGAGAATATCCTCCTGATTGAGGTATCACAAACCTAGAAAGATAAGCAGGGGATGTACTCACTCATTAGTGGTCTCTGAACAAACAAATGAGAAAAAAAAGCCAAGCATGCCCAAGCGGCAAACCACAACCACTGAACAGCTTGGGATCAGAAACACCCTGCAATGAACCTTTGGACCCCACTCCAACTATAGGAATACCAGACTCATGCTTGAGCGAGGGGGGACAAAACTGGATTTGGCCAGAAGTGGAGACTGATCCAAGCATTATTGGGTCAGTGGGACCATATGACTGTCTGCTCCCTGCCCAGGGATGGGATGGAGAGTTGCGGAGAAGAAAAAATGACCTGATGTGGTGGGAGGGGGAAGGGACCTTGAATAAGGATATACAGGGATGGAAAAATAATTCAGAGGGAAAGCTGAACACAAAGTAAATATATGTGTAGCAATGTTATTTGCATTATCACCCTTGATAAGTCATGCTTATGATTTTTATCTTCTTTATAGTTATTGTTAACTTCTCAGCATTTTAAATTCATTTTACTGTTTTTCTTGATAAATACAAAATAAAGAAAGAAGAAGGAAAAAAAGAAAATATCATCTCTTCATAAAAAGTGCTTTGTTCTGACTGATGAACTGTTTAAATAATTGGAACTGATGGGTTTGTCATTTCTTTTAAAAAGATCATATCTTTATTCTTTCAGATTAATCCTTGGGTAAATTCCAGAGTATTCCTCACTGTTAGTAAGTCAGGAACACAGAAGTGCTACTAAGAAATTTGGTAGGGTGAATTGAGGTCAGTAATTAGTGTCATGCCTTTACTTGTCTGGGGCATTGTGAAAACCATGGGCATTTATCAACATTTAATCAGCTTCTGGGATGGAAGTGGTTATTGTACAATAGAAAAGCTTGAAGAAAGTCTATTTTATATTTAAGGGAATGTTTGAACTAGAGGTTTTGTTAAATAAACTAAACAGGGGTGGTGGCACTAGGAAACTTAAATGGATGACTTTACAAAAATATTTTTAAAATACTATATCCCATTCATATATTATAATTTAATATCAGCGTTTTTTGATAGTCTCTGCAATCATCATTTTGCTGTTGGCTGTTACCAAATAATTAGCATGATAAGAAGGGATACATTAGCCTATGAAAGGGTCTGCATCTAGCAATCTAGGCGTTAACTTCTTTTCTTTACCTCTTCTACTGTCTCGTTTAATGACTTAAATTTTGGACTATGTGTTTTCACTTAAGAAATGAAAAAATAGAAATTTCTTGAATTTTTAATTTAGGCTTCTTTTGGGAATTAATATGCCTTTCTCATAAACTGGTGGTTTTAGTGTTGTATAAAACATCCCCCAAGAACTCACATGTTGAAAGCATGGCTTCCACTGTGGTAGTTCTCAAATGTGGGGCCTGAGGAAGGTCATCATTGGATCAGGAGGACTTTACAGCTTCATCCATTAATGGATCCATATTTTGTTGGCATCATTGCCAAGTGGAGAAAATGGTAGGAGATGGACGTCACTGGAAGAATCAAAGCACACACATCTCATCCAAAAATGGTATGCCTGGCACTTTATTCTTTTCTCCTGTATCCCTACGATATCCTGTACATACTTCTAAGCTGCAAAAACGTGAGCAACTTCTCCCAAATTTTCCCAGCCATAGGCTTAAAAGCAGGAGGCCTGCCAAACCCAAACATCTAGGGAATGAAAATTTGTATTGTTTGGGGAGAAACTACTAGTAAAAATGGTATTCTGACTACTGTAATAAGGAATTGAGTAGGTATGTACTTAAAGGGATTTTATGTCTCCAAAAACATACTGGTATATAATAGGCTTTCTGAGAACAGGGACCAAGTGAACACTTGATAAGTAAATTCCCCAGTTGAAAATAGATATGGGTGTGTCTAAACACATAATACTTAGAGAATCAGCACAATCAGCACAACTGAGAATGGAAAACAATCTATCTACAAGCACCAAGATGATGTCTGTAATTTATACCAAAGAATACTAGTGACCAAGAAAATACTAGTAACTGACAAGGACCATGAGCACTATCAACCAAAATTCACCTGAATACATGGCAAGTTTCCTTGATAAATTCAGGTCAATTCCAGTCAGACAATAAAAACAGTCAGACAATAAACACACTTCCTGGTTTTGGAGTATGCTTTGATTTACGAAAAATTATATCTGTTCATCCTTTTGGCAGTAGTATTGTACTAAGAACTCTCTGAAATTCCTCAGTCAGCAGCTGTCTGGAGATGATGAGGATGGTGTCTTTCCTAAACTTTAATCCTAAAGTGGTGCTTTCTTTTCCTCTGCCTTCATTATGCATGTAGGCTTTAGAAAATTATAGAAAGACAAACAGATACAGTTATAAGATACTCTATATCATGTGAAAGACATGTGTCTGATTTGGAATATTTCACATCACCAAGATGAAGATTTTATTAGAGCTTAATTTGCTGTTAGAATTTATTAAGATAATAAGCAGATTCTTGATCATAAACATTATTATCTACTAATAAAACATGCAAAGACATGGCATCTCATGTTGCTGCTGGATTATGTATTCTACTTGATTAACAACTACAGAAATCTATAGATGGACCTCTAACCAGACTGTCCTGATGTGCAGTGTTGTGTCAGAGCTCACATGTGGGAGCTTAAGTGCTGAAGTTGCAGATCGTAATTGCTTTGGGAGGTAGAACTTTCAATGAAGTGATTAAAACCAAGCTGGTTAGGTAGTCTGCAATGTAATTCATGGGTTCATTTATGAGAAGAAAAATTTTTAACATAAAGTAATACCCTGGCCATGTTTACCAAAAGAGACTGTGTGCGGCCACAGAGAGAAGGAGGCACCAATAAGCCAAAAGAGATTTCAGGAGAAATTACATTTGTTGGTCTGTATTTCCAGCCTCCAGAATGGAGGAACACCCCCCCCCACACACACACAATTTCTGTTGTTCAAACATAAATGACATTGTTCTAACAGCGCAGGCAAAGTACAGTAAGATTGTGTGCTAATGGTTTTTAACCTTATTTTGTACTAAAGGTGAATTATTCTGTTTGCTAAAATTCTATTATTCACAAGCAGGAGGAGCCAGTTTCTGAGCTTGACTCTGTCAGTTTGGACTGAACAGGAGACAAAGTGATGACCTAACTCTTGACAGATGGGCTTAAAGAGATGACGAGATTTTTAGAAAATAAGAATTCTGCTTAACTTTTAACCTTATATATTGCTTCAGAATTTTAGATTAATCTTTAATCACCTGCTGTGAAGGAAGTTTGTTTTTTTTTTTTAAGCATTGAACTGGGTGATTGTTTCTCCAAGTATCAAGAGCAATAATCATCAAAAGGGATAAATTCAATACCTCATTGGGATGAGACACAAGTCAACCTAGAAAGGTCAGAAACACAACTCCCCTTTCAACTGGAAATTACTTTTTGCCTTAGTCAGTATTCTATAAAGAGACACCATGACCATGACAATGTTTATAAAGGAAAACACTTAATGAGGACTTGCTTATGGCCTCGAGGTTTAGACTATTATCAGCATGGTGGGGAGGATGCAGACATGATGCTGGAGAAGAAGCCAAGAGTTCTACATCTAGATACACAGGCAGCAGGAATAGAGAAAGCCACTGGGCCTGGGTTTGACTTTTGGAGCTTCAAAGCCCACCCCAGTGTCATACTTCCTCCAGCAAGGATAACTCCCTTCAACAAGGTCACACCCCAATAGTGCCACTTCCTGGTGATCATGCATTCATATTTATGAGCCTACAGAGGTAAAATCACCACATTTATTCTGGAAGAAATACAGAATACTGATATAAACATTATAGTGTCCTTTGCAGGGTTAAAAAAATCATGTTACTTGTCCTGTATCCATTTATTAAGAGGGCTGAAATATCTGAATTAACAGTCCATGCAAAGAAGCCAAGAACAAATAAAAAAACAAACCCCTAAGTCCCATAACAATAAACTTCGTTATGAAACTCACATGGACACCTGCCTATAAAGTACAAATTTTGTTAGTTCTCAGTAAGTACTCATGAAGCCTGAGTTAATTTACTCTAATAGTCTCCAGATTTGTAATGACTTTAAAAATGAAGGAAAGCTTAAATTATAACTATAATATTTTATTAACAAAGATAAATCTAATAATACAGCTTAGTTTGGAAAATATCCACCAAACAATATCCAATATATTGGACTCCAAGGCTTAATATTCCAGTTTCCATTAATAAGCTATTAATCAAAATTATTCAAAATGCCTGATTGTATGAATTAAATATCTCATTAACTTTTCTGCTCCCTGGTGAGGGTCCTTTGTAATTTATGGTTTGCATTTCACAGAGGGGGAAACACCTTCTTCTATCACAGCTAGAGACAAATAAGGTCAGAATTAGAATTCTTATCATCTTATTCTAGAATCTACATCTCTGGAACTGCAATATACTTTACCAAACTAAACTTTGCTATTCTTATAAAATGCATATATGCCACCTTATTTAATCCTCAAAAGCAACATTATGCATAATATCCTCCTCCTTTGAGGAAATCATAATTTTCCAGATATGTACAAAGGACAAAATTACTGTATTACACTTGGTGAGGGAGACATCTTTAATTTAGTATGTTGTATGGATGATGGATAATGGAATTGTGATCCTGGCTTACACTGTCTGCACTAGATCACTCTCTTAGCTTCTCAATAGCATAAATGGAAACATATTTACTACTGTTGCCCCAATGCCAATCAGAGTGTTTCAAACAAATTGAAAATTTGATAGAAAATGGGCAACAAGCCTAAACAGACATTATTCAAAAGAAAGCACACAGATGTCCAAGGGGCTAATGGGAAAATTCCTCAAATTCCTATCCAGCTGGTAAATTAGAACCCAACCAGGAAGAACACCTAACTCTGTAAGAACTGTTATTGTCAAAATCACTACTTAAGATCTTTATCTTGTGGTAGCAAATGAGAAATCTCCAGTTCTCAGATACTATGACAGCACACACCAGTACAAATTCACAGGCAAGAACTTTAAATCCTCTCCCTCTAGTATTACCTGTATTTAATCCCATTTCTCCAAATACCACATTTTCACCACTAACCTTTAATATTCTTTTCTAATTAAAGGTACTATCTAGTAAATAAAAAGACTAAAATAAATGGATGAGGATGAGGAAAAAATAGAGTCTTCTGTTATTACAGTGCTTTCCATCTGGGCACTCCTTGAGGGTGGAGGTGACAGAGCATACACTGGAAGTCAGAGCAGAAGCAAATGGCAGACTTGTTTAAAGCAATTGGCAGATTTCTTTAATGCAGATGTAAACCTATATACCCCATCCCTATTTCCCATTGACAGTCAGAGCCTCCCCTAGCTGTGTTGTCTCTTTCTCATTGGCCTCCAGCATCTCCATGATCATGCATTATCAATCACCTGGCTCAGCAGGAAGCAGCTAGTGCACATGCCTATGTACATTTCCTGTAATAGGCAACTGTGGCTCCATCAGGCTAGTTGGCTGTGTTCCCCCTGTACTCTGTCTGGCAAGATGGTTCAGTGAAAAAAGGTATTTGCTGCCAAGCCTGATAACCTGAGTTCTATCCCCAAGAACCATGTGGCAGAAGGAGCGATGTGATACTGGTGTGTCATTTGATCTTCACAGGAGAACTATGGTGTGTCCATCACCAATTAAATACATTACTATAATAAAAAAATTAAAGAACAAAAGAAAATGGAATAACCACTTGCTATTGTTCTAAATGATCTAAATTGGTAGAGTCATTGTGAAAACATTATGGAGATGTCCTCTAAATTGCTTAATATAGCTGTCAACCCAGAGACATCAACACAGAAGAGATGAAGTCAGGACTTTAAAGAAAGATCTGTACTCTTCTGTCTTAGAATGCAATGTGACAATGTGGGGTGCCATCTGTTGTAAATGATTTTTGGTTTTGTTTGGGCTAGAAGTTTGATTTTGTTTGTGGCAGCTTTTGTCTTTTAAAGAAATGACTTGGACATTTATATTAATTTTATGTTGTTTGGCTTATGTTTTAGTAACATAATTAGCTAGCTTTTTAATTTTAATTTAACTTTTTGTTAGTATTCTATTTGTCACATGTCCTGGCTTGAGGCTTATTTGGTTTCTTTCTTTCTTTCCTTCTTTCTTTCTTTTGCAAAGTAAATTCTCTTTACTATATAATATTTATAAAAGGGAAAGAAAACATAATACAAATAATCCCAAGTGTTCATTGTGAAGATGCAAAACTTCATGAGTTTAACCTGTTCAGTATTTATTTTCCTTATGAGACAGCAGAATTTCTATGGTAGTTACCTCATATTTTGTAATTAAACTTCTTTTTTATCAACATATATATTTTATTATGAATAAAGACATATTTTTATCCATGTATAACCTTGTTCAAGTTCCCTTTCCTCTCCCATCTTCTCCACATCTCTCCATGTCCTCCCCAGCAAGGGCAGGAAGTCCCAAGGTCCCAATATGGCTTAGTTCAGCATCCAATCCTGGCAGATTCAGTTTCTTCACCCCAACATCAAGACTGGTTATATGGTTTTTTTTTTTCACCTGTCTCTACTGTGATTCCTCTAACCACTTCTACAGCATCTGACACAGGCCAAAACAGTTTTTTATTAATGAATTATATATATAGAACTGTCCCACCACACACACACACACATATAGTATATGCAGAAATAAACATAAATTATATGTGTGCACATTGAAATACAACCTATTACTTCACTAATATGCATATTATTGAATTTTAAAGTGTCAGTTGCAGAGCTAAGTTTGTGCATATTTACTTACTGTGTATATCTTAACCATGAATCACTATTTTCTAGCTTAAAAATACATTTACTGGTCCATACATACTCCTCTTCTAATAAGCATATTTAATATAAATTCAATAATTACTTATTACTTCTTTTATAAGTTTTTCTATCTACATACAAGCTACCTGAGCTGTCATGAGGATTCAGCTCAAAAGACTTCTTATCTGGACAACATGAAACCAGATGTTTCTATCTCTGGAGCTACTGTGGTCTAGTTGGGAGAGGATAACCTGTCATGTCTGTATGCTGGGTCAGGTGTTTCTGTTTATAATTCTTGGTTTCAAGCTGAGGGCATGACAGCTTTATGCACATGAAACAGTCATATTACATGAAAAGTAAATTTTAAATCATTTTCAGATTTTAGAATGCAAATTAAAGATAAAATATCTCTCATTTATCAGCTAATGTACAAGAAAATGTTTGAATATTTTTGTCAATCTTTGTATAATTTGAAAACGTTGCTGATTTCCTTACATAACTTTGCTTTATTAAAAGCTTCATTTTTTTCTTCTTCTGGGGAATTCACCTAAATAGTAAAAATCTCTCTCCCTATCTCCAGTCCATCCTTCCATCCATCAAAAGTCACTAGGGGACTCTAGAAAGGTCTTTAAAGGGCTTTGTTGATCTCTTCACCTTTTGGCATATTTTCCTGCTTATAATGGGGCCATAACAGGCATAGTGGAGGCATTTGTTAGAGACATGAGTGCTTGATAGTTTGAGGCAGTTTGGAGTAATTTATATTCTTCACACTTGAATGTAATCTATATCTTAAACAAATAGCTTGATTGTAAGAGTATCCAAGCGTGTCTGTGAACTACTTTATTTAACTCCAATAAATATTTATAAAGTAGTAATTTATCACAGAAATCAGAGGAAATTCATAGTTTTCTCAAGAAGCCTAACGTGCTGCAGGGATTAATTTGCCTGCTAGTGAGAGAACTTCAATTAGCTGTGAGATAGAATACTGCACCTTTGTGAGAAGAAAGCTTGAGTCATAGTATGTGTTTTCTGTGTTGAAGCCAATCTCTTTAAAATACTGGCAAGTGTTTTTCTGGTCTAGATCATTGTGATAATTCATCATAAAATGCATTTGCTAAAATTATTTTTATTTCTGAGAAGTGGAACCAATTTGTCATCCAAACAACTTATCATTTATAAATGACAAATAAATGAATTAGAAGTGGCCACAGTTCCACTATGGTCTCATCTTTTCTTCCACTTGTTTCCAGAAGGGCAGTGTTGACACCTCCACTCACTTAACAGCAACACCCATCCTCTGAGAATGAACTGATGCTGCATCAAAACACTCAGCAGAGCAGAAGGGAATTTCTAAACTGAAAAGTTATAGATGGGTAACTTCGGATCTTCACTGCCTTTCCCACGCAGGAGGAATGAAGTCCACTTATCACGTGTACTGTGAGATGTGCTAGCAACAAAGAACATCATGATTTCTTATCAAAGCACTAATTTTGAAAGGAAAAAAAATCTCTGAGGAATTCAAAGGGGGTGGCGATTATTACACATCTTTGCTTAACTGTATCTCTTTTAATAAAGTTAAAGTGATCTTCCGCTCACAGCTTATATTTTACCTTTATGTTCTGCTTGAATTTATACATTTAACTTATTTGAGTAAGAGAAAACCTGAGGAACACTGAAGGGAAAGTGAGTTAAGCAAGCTTTTGGTGTATGTAGTGTGTTTGTGTAGTGGTGACTGGAGAGATGACTCTGGCTGCTCTTGTTGAGGACCCATTCTTCAGAAGCCAGCACCCACAGGACATCTCACAAACTTCTGTAACTCTAGTTAGTTCCAGAGTATCTAATGTCTTATTTTGGTCTCTGCAAACACTGCACTATGGTATGCATGTACTTACATGCAGACAAAACATGTGTACACATAAAGGGAGAATGCATCTTTCATAGGCCTATGTGTACAATTTCTCAATTAGAGAACCTGGCTATTTCCTTCTCAGAAACTTGCAATCCCTTTCTTTCCTGTTTATTTTCTTTACTAGTAGCAAATTCTTTGGTTCTACAGTGAACAATCACACTTTCCTTATTCTGAGCAGCCATGACATTTAAACATTTTTTGGCTCCCATTCAGTGTCCTCAGTTGAGAACAAATGCCTAACTGTGGTGTATGTTCCTCATTTTTCACATGCTTTGGAGGAAGAAACCTCAAGTTAGGTCCCTTCATATTCTCATATACTAAGACACCCACTGAAGTAGGCTGCAGCTTTCTTTTCTTAGTTCTGAAACCAAGACACCTGAATTGTGCTGAGGATGGCAGTAATCTCAATGAGACAAGACAGAAACCAATCCCAGGGCAGCACTCCAAAGACATGGTGGTTTAAGGGCACATTTCACTCTTTCATTCTACTGAACAGAAGCTTGATAATGAGCAGGGTATTCATTCTAATGGGGTCTGACAGCTGATGGTAGGAAAATGACATTGCTTTTGTTCACCCACCAAGAATTCTTAACTATGTGCTTACTTGGGATGCTGTCACCTTTTAATTACATTTTTAAAATATCAAAATGATGATTCTTTCCATATATTATTGTTAAATTATTGTTTCAGTGGTGAGTCAGGATTGGCGCTTTAGATTCATTCATCTTTCTGACTTTAATCCTTCTAGAGTGCCTTGGTTTTAAAGGCACTATTCAGTTAACTTTATATGCTACTGTTTTCTAAAATAAGTGTCTGGTAGAGCAAGGCAAAATTAAAAATGTATTTGAGTTGACAGATGAAGCTGGATTTTCAAAATTCCATTATGTCCAAAGTGGGTGCACCATTTTAATGTTAACCCTATAAAGTTAAAGATTGCTTTCCTATCACATACAGTATGCTTCCCTGTGGTGATATATTGTACATTCAATAAAAATAGTCTGGAATATCAGAGGACAGAGCCAATCACAGAGCAAAGCCTTTAAGGTCAGGGAGTCTCATCACTCAAGAAGCACAGATCCACCTAGATCTCTGTGAATTCAGGGCCTAACAGAGTCAGGCAATAGTGGCACACTCCTTTAATCCTAGCTTTAGGAAAATTGAATCGGGAAGTAAGGTAGCTAGGCAGAGGGAGAGAAAGAGAGTTCAGCTTCCCCTACCACTTCCCTTTTTGGCTGAGGATGAAGAAATTTGTAGTTGGAGGATTTATGGAAATAGGTCTGAAGAGTTGGCTGGGTGAGAAATGCCTGTGGTTTGTTTATCTCTCTGATATCTGAGACTATTTTTATTAAATATACACCATCTAGTTAAAAGTTGATTTCTAAATTAAACTTCCTCCTTTATTTTATTAAATATCTTATATTTCTTTAGATAGCTATGCACATTTAAAATGATAAATGAACATAATAAGGAAAACACAAAGATATTATTATTTCTGCTTTAGTTCATACTAAGGTTTAGTTATATTCAAGTAGGAGATTTAGTTGTCATCTGTTTAGGAAGAGCTGTCATTTACCACTTCTTTTCATAAATCCAGTCATATCAGGTTGTGTAGGTGTTGGTGGGGGTGATTTAGCTTGAGGTCTCAGTCCATAACTGAGAGTTCAGTATTGCATCTGTCAGCACTGTTGTAACTTTAATGTAAAGAGAGCACTGCTTCTAGTGGCAGCTATAATGGGGTGAAAATTGTGGGAAGTTATACCCATTAAATTAAGTAAGCTAGCAAGAGCTAGAGTAACGATGCTTGTGACATGTTTCCCAACTCTGCTGGAATATCTGCTACCGCAGAACATTCTGAGTGCATCTCAAATGGAAGAATTAAATTTTCTCAGTGTATGAAATTGTGTAACATTCTATTAAAAAGACACAGTTGTTAAAGGCAGTAATTGAATACAAAACTTACAAGCATAGACATCAAACAGTCTAACTTTTAGACTGCCTACTGTGTATTTTTTCAAAACGGTTGATTTATTTTATTTTGTGTGCATGACTGCTTTGTCTGCATGTGTATATATACGGCTGGTGTCCAGAGAAGTCAGAAGAGGGCATTGAATTCCCTGACACTAAAGTTACAGATGTTTGTGGGTGTCGATGTGGGTGCTGGGAACTGAAACTGGGTCCTCTGAAAGAGTAAGCATGTTCTTAACTAGCAAGGTATCTCTCCAGCTCATCCCAATGTACTCTTGATGAATATTCTATACCTATATAAAACAATGCATTCTTCTATCACAGATGAAGATGTTTCAGCTTTTTGAATATGAAGATTTTTAAGAATCCTAAAATACCTTTAAAAGTAAATCACTGTCTATCCTTAAGGAATGAATGAGATTAATAGTAAAATGTATGAACAGGAATTTTTATTGAATAATATTAGTATGGCAGTTGTAATATGTACTTTCCTTGCCAGAGAGCAGGGAAGAAGTAAATTAATACCCACTTTGAATATTTTCTTCATGTTGATGAATTCTGTAACTGCGTCTTGCAATCTTTTATTTATACTTGCCTGTCAACATTCATGAAGTTATAAAATCTGTGAAATCCCCACCTGGGAGCTTGAGACTTATGTAGTTGTAATTAATGCCAGGTATCATTCTGAGGGAGTACTTTTCAACTCCATCCTTTATGGGAAGCTCTCCATACCAGCCTTGCAAAGTCCCTGGACATGTCTACATTGCTTGCAGTATAGGCAGTATGTTTAGAGACCTGCCTGTGTGTGTAGGGGGAATGGGAGGGTTTTTGTTGTTGTTGGTTTGGTTTTGTTTCTGTTTTTATTGCTTTATCTATTAGCAAAATACGTTGTCAAATTCAGTAACAAAACAGCAGCAACAAAAGATCAAGTAATTCTCATATACACCCATAAAGAAACACTGTACAGAAATACGTTGTCAAATTCAGTAACAAAACAGCAGCAACAAAAGATCAAGTAATTCTCATATACACCCATAAAGAAACACTGTACAGAGAAAGTGTTGACAGAGAAGAGGGTATTGCTGAGAACCAACAGAGAGAAGTTCATTATTTCTACTAAATGGAGAGGGGAAATTCCAGAGGTATTCTCTGAAGCCCATTGTGTTAGTTTCTTGGATAGAAGCAAAACCCACAAATAACCATGGAGAAATAGCTGCCTTTGCTGCTACCTCTGCTAGCAGGGAGTGGGAATGGCTTGCTTTGCTCAGTTAGGTCTTCTTTTGCTTAGGTTCAACTGGAAGCCAGCTAACCTGCCTTGCCTTCCAACATGACTACCTATGCAAGGCTGAAGGTCATGGCTCTTCTTACATTCTGCCTCCAAACCTTACAATTAAATTTTTGTAACTCTGAAAGCATTGCTTTCTAATAAAACTAGTAATGGTTATCAATTAAGAGGACCATCACTAAGTAGTACACACAGTTTACCCCTGTAAATTTGTCTAGAATCACTGAGACAGGCCTCTTTTTGAGACCAGGTTTCGTTAGCTGGATTTGTCTAGCATTTTTTCTTCTGTATTAAACTAGTGTTTGCTGTAGCTCCTACCATGAGTGGGAAACATAATTAAAAAAACTGCAACAAATTAGAATTGTTAAAGTTCATTAAGATAAAATTGAAATAAATATTATAAGGTAAATCTTCTAAAAATGTCACATTAACTTAAGTAAATTTTTAGAAAGTTGAATAGAGAAAAGAAAGATAGATGTTTTATTGGAAGTTAAGTGTGTATACAAATTGAATTTTAAAATGAGTGCAGAAAATTTTTTAACAAAGCTGTTTTTTTAACTGAAGATTTGTATCTGTAATTCTGGGGAGTATAAGAAAGCAGTCTGCTAAGGAAGTCATTTTGCCCTCCTCCCTCATTTTTTGAAGAAGAGTTGGTTTCTGGTAATTACTGTGTGTATTGCTGCATGGTAATAGAATCTTGCTAAAGCTACAGTAGATATGGTTACTTACATAATATATTAGAATTTCATTCCACTAACAATCATTAATGTTTTTTATATTTGACTAACAATACAAAATAATTAGTGTTAATATATCATTTCATCCTAAATTATCTCTGCTCCTTCATGTCTGAAATGAAAGCAAAGTAGAATTAACTTTGTGATTCATTTCCCTAATTTTAATTAACTCAAAATTACAATTACTTAATGTACAAACTTAGAATACAAATTTAGTCTTTCTGTATTACTTAGGTATGAGTATCAATATTCAGTGTCCACACATTCCTTAGGATGAAGTCGTCTTCTCTATTGAGAATAGCACACAATGACTGTGTATGGCCTTGTTTTGGGTTCTTATGTCTATTGTTCTCACCAATCAGGGACAATCACAGTGTTCACTGCTCTGTGAATTAAATAGTTCCTATTGTTTATGACATGTTCTTCCTACCCTAGAACTCATAGATTTTTCTCCATAAAAATAAATTGTGTTTTACTTAAGTGGAGGAGTTCAATTGCTGTTAACATAATGACATTTCGATGTTCTTTTGTTGGGGAAGACAAAGCTTAAAATAAAATGGTGTATATTCAGAGGCAGGTCTACTTTGCAGAATTGATTACATCCAATGGCTTGTCCTGAACTGCAAGCTCCCTTTCTATGCATACTAGATGGCCTCTAAACTAAAACTTCATTATACAGTGATAATTATGATCAAGCTGTTACTGAATAAAAAATGTCATTCAACAACACTATTTGATCACTATGGTTGAAACTTAGGATTGCTCTTACTGATTGCAATCACAGTTTAGACAGGCTGTACTGCTTTAGAAAACTGAGACCCTCCATTGTGATGATTTTGATATTATCCACAATCTAGTTTGATAAACCAAGTCTCTTCCTATGAAGGAAGAATGGGCAGCTTTAATGCACAAAAAAGACAGTAGCCTCTTTTTGAATTTAAACTTTACCCAGTCAAGTGTAATTCAGAGTTGAAGTGACATTTTAACTAAATTTTATTTTTTAACACTATAAAAGAGACCTGAAAATTGTGTAGCTGTTTACAGTATGTATAAAGTAAGGAGCACACAGGCCATGGAACTTCTCACTCAACACAACCACAGCATGCACAGTCAGTAATTGCTCAGCAGAGAGCTGTGTTACATGCCATAGCTACAGTCTATGTAGAGTCTAAGTAGAAATATTCCCCCTTAAGGAGAATGCTGTACTTTCAGTCACATAGTCATTTGTATTTGAAAAAAAAACACAAATAATTTCACAAAAGAAACAGTAAAGGTCAATATCTGGATCTGAAGCTCTTCAGATTGGATGGTTCCTCGACTCTCCTCACACAGAAGTCAATTTCAAAATCAGTTTATAGCTTACTAGGTCAAGAGTATAAAATACCAATACCCACACACTGTTATATTTCATTAAACAACACAACAAATCTTAGTGTTAATGAACAATACAGAATAGTAACACATGCCAGGGGAGAAATGGTATAATCACCAAAGGAAATGGTACCCAAGATGCTCATGAAACTGAGATCCATTTGGATTCACTGTTTTTCTGCACACTAGTGGTCAAAATGATCTAATGGCTGCTCTTAAGATGAAAAGTGAATGAGATAATTGAAAGAATGGTTAAATTTGATTACATGTAATCTTCCTGTACCAACACAGGATGGTGTAGAGGCTGAACTTTTCCTGTCCTCAAGCAAACTTTGATGTTAACAAAACAAATTTTGCTTTAGTTTTCAAAAAGATATACCTGTGAAACATAACTCTGTAAAATAACTAAAATATCATTTTTGAAATATGTCATGTATTAAGACTTACTTCATAGTTTGAAAATGAGATGACAGATTGAGCAATTTACCAAGATCCTGTCTTAAAGAGATGGCTGCTGATGTAGCTCAGAAAGAGTGCTTGCTGAAGCATGTACAAGAGCCTGAGGTTAACATCAAAGTACAAAGAAGAGCAGATCAACCCCTCTTCATTGTGATCTTGGATCCAAACATATGCCTTTCTCTGTGAAATCTACCTATAATGTCAGAGTTAAGGTCAAGTATAGCGGCACTTGTCTTAAATCACAGTATTCAGGAGTCTGTGGCAGAATAATCATAAGTTCCAAGTCAACTTAGAGGCTTCTTCAAGTCAAACTAAACCAAGCCAAACCAAAAAAAGCCTTCCAATGGATTCTAAAACTCTAAGATTTCTTTCTTGGACAAGCTTTCATGGTAACAGAAAGCATCATGCAAGTTTCCAAAGAAGGAACAACCAACAGTCCTACCCAGCCATGATGCCTAAGAACTACACAGATAACCAGCATAATAACCCCAAGAGTACAGTAGTGACATTCATATCTTGGTGGTAAACAACAGCTTTCTAATTATATTTAAGCTCCGCTAAACAAAAGGAAACCCATACCTGGCACTGGAAACCTAACTAACTGCTCAAGGCTAGAGAAGTCATGGATTACATAGAAGAACCACCACTTTATGAAACCAACAGAATTCCTAATGATATTCTAAGTGTTTATCCTTATACCCACAGGCAAGTGTAGTTCTCATCTCTCAGCAAGGAAACTCTGCACTGCAACAGAGACCACGGCAGAAAACTATAAGCAATCAAAATGCACAGCTGTGGAGCTCAGTCCCAGTGATTACACCAACAAAGCACTGTGTACGTAAGGCTCAGGAAATATTTTTTCTCCCTATTTTTAATTTATTTTATTTAATTAAATTTTTATTTATTTTTGAATGGCTACTATAGTTTCTTCCTCCTCTTTATCTCTCGTTTCATCCCCCTAGACTCCTATCTATCCCTTTTCCCATTCACTCCTCCTCATCTCCACTCAGAAAGGGGCAGGCCTCCCATGAGCTTGAACAAAGCATGGTGGATCAAGTTGAAGCAGAACTAAGTTCCTCCCCTTGCACCAAGGCCAGCTAAGCACCAGGAAAATGTACTAATCTTATTTCTAGGAGCCTTAGGAGCTAAAATTATACAATGGTAAAAAGAAAAAGAAAGCATCTTCAACAAATTGTGCTTGTGTAACAGGATTTTGCATGTAGAAGAATGCAAACATATCTGTTATGGGATGGTCTTTCTTTACTCTGTGAATATGTGTGGCTGTAATTTGTTTAAAAAAAAAAGAAGCTATTTTGGCCTATGGCAAGAAGGGATACAGCAGGCGAGAAATGCAAAAGAGATCCAGGGTGAAAAAAAGTAGAATCAGAGAAGTTACTGAGAGCTATTGGGTGAGCAAGATGTAATAAAACACAAAGTCGCTAAACACAAAATCTATTATGATACATAAATTAATAGATATGGATTAATTTAAGATGAATAAATGCTAGTTAGTAAGCCATAGACCAAACAGTTTGTAATTAATATTAAGCCTCTGACTAGTTATTCGAGTAGCAGTAGAAGTAGAGATTTGTCCAGCAACACAGATCAATATCTATTACTCTGCACAAAACTCAAGTCCAAGTGAATTAAAAACCTCAACATAAATCCAGTTACACTAAACCTGATAGAAGAAAGTGGCTAATAGCCTCAGAAACATTAACATATGAGACCATTCCCTAAATATAACACCAGTAGCACAGACATTGAGAACAGTAATTAGTAAGTGGATCCTTTTGACGCTAAAAAGTTTCTGTAAGGCAAAGGACATGGTAAGATAAAATGGCAACCTATAGAGTAGTAAAAGATCTTCACTAACCCCACATCTAACAGAGGAGCTGATCTCTAAAATATATAAAGAACTCAAGAAACTAGGCATAAAAATACCAAATAATTCAATTAAAAATAGGGGGTACAGATCTAAACAGGATCTCAAATGGCTAAAATACACTTAAATATTATTCAACATTCTTAGTTATCAGCAAATCAAAATGACTGTGAGATACCATCTTACATCTGTCAGAATGGCTAAGATCAGAAACACTGATGATATCTTATGTTGGAGAGCATGTGGAACAATGGGAACACTCCTCCATTGCTGGTGGGAGTGCAAACTTGTACAGCCACTTTGGAAATCAATAAGACAGTTTCTCAGAAAATTGGATATTAATCTACCACAAGAACAGATCTACCAGCCTTGGGAATATACACAAAAGGATGCTCAATTATAAATACAAAAACATTTGATCAGCTATGGTCATAACAACATTATTTGTAATAGCCAGAACCTGGAAAGGTTTAGGTAATATTACAGAAGAGGGGTGGAAAGACTGTAAAAGAGAGAGAATTGAGGAGTTTACTGTAAGAGTATGTCTCCTGCTATCAGAAGCTGCACCCATAAAGTCTCACCAACATGACTGCTTCAACATGAGCTAAACAAGGACAACAAAATAGACAGGACAAACTGGATAGAAAATGGTCACAAGGCCTCAATGCTGCACAAAGAACTACAGGTACCCAAGGAATGCTGAGATGGGAAAAAGACACATAATCTGTTATCCAACACCAAATGGTCAGTCCTGAAAACATACGTACAAGTAACATCTACAGACTGAGTAAGTAATACTTGCAAAATATATATGTATATAACAATTAATAAAAGAGGCCATGAATCTGAAGGAGCCAAAAAGGATATGTGTGAGGGTTTGGAAGAAGGAAAGAGAAGGAAGAAATGATATAATTATTCTATAATCTCAAATTTAAAAAATAATTGGAAAGTATTTCTTCTCTGACCTTCTTGTCTTGGGAACTACTACTATTGTGTTAAGCTAGAAGCTTTTATAATTCAATCAGGGTTAGATAAATCAGCTTTTGTTTGTCAAGTTTCTCTACTAATTGTTTGAAAGCATTCTTCACTCATCTTTTGGAAAATCAACATTTGAAAAATAAAAAATATTCTAAGTCACAAATACAAATAAATATGCCAGTAATTTTTAGTGGCAGTGAGACAGATTATATAGATAAAAAGATTACTGAAAAGTATTTATGAAAATAGAAATTTATAAACTTTGAAATGAAATAAAAAAAAAAGAAAACTGAACTAACATGCATTGTGTTATCTTCCTGAGAAGTACTGTTTAATAATTTAAATGAATTGCTTCTATTAGTTAAAAAGACTGCTATTTCCAGAGCTATAGGTTAAAAAATAAAACTTAGAGTATTCTCCTTAAGCCATATATTTTAAGAAACATAATAAGAAAAAAGGCTTGCATCACTTCTGTGCTGTTGTTTCCTTCCTGCCTAAAGAATGTGCTGCTAGTTTGCATAGAAATAGTCCAAAATCTACAAGAGTATTCTTTTTCTAAGTCTGAAAATATAAAGGCAATGCAACATTTTTTGAGAAACAATCAAAGAACAGTTAGAATTAGAAATTGTTGAAAACATTTATTTAGTAGGTCAAAATCTTTCTGAACAAATTAAACAACACCCATCAATAAACATCATTGCAAAATGAAAACTAAGCCTATATTGTTTCAGATGAGTCATCATACATAAATTATAACAGAAAAAAGGAGAGTTTTAAAGAAGAAATGATGACATAGATGAAAAAAAAAGAAAGAAAAGAGAATGTTTTCCCAGTTAACATGAACTCACCACTAACCTTCATATCACAAAATAAGACAGGGATATAAGAGAAAAAACGAGAGTCTAATTTTGCTCATAAACATAGTTGAAATATCATGAATAAAATATTAGAAAACTAAATCCAGTCAGGTATAAATATTTATGTCTTGCATAATCAATATAAGTTTATTCTAGGAATGCATGGTTGGTTTAACTTTAGTCTGTCTATTATTATAACTCCTAAAATGAATATATTAAAAGAGAAAAACAATATTGCAATTCAATATACTCAAAAATATTTTCAATAAATATAACTTTGACACTTCCATTTTTTACAGGCTGGAAATATCCAGGTTTCCTTAATCCTATGTATTAACTACTTTCCTTGTTGTTGAGCAAAAATTTTCTGACAAAGCATCTGAAGATCAAAAAGATTCATTTTGTCTTAAAGGTCAGAGGCAAGCTGTCAATCATGGTAAGGAAGGCAGGGAGAAGGGACCAGCTTGTCCCAGGATATCATGTAGAAAGAAGAGAGAGAATCAATATCTCTACTCAGCTGGCTTTGCCTCTTTTCTCTTTCATTCAGTCCAGGAGCCCTGCCTATGGGGTGGTGCTCACACACTGAGGGTGGGTCTTCATCTTTAGATAAACCCCTCTGGAAATATCCTTCCAGGCTTGCATAAAATTATGCCTCACTATGGAAATGTCTACCTGAATCCTTTAGCAAAATCATAATTTTTGGTGAACATTAAAACAGCTGTTTTATTGTCATATCAAAACCAAATCAATTTACTAATAATCTCTGTACTTAAAATTCTGCTGAAGCAAAGTGACCATATAAAAACAAATAAAGACCACAGACATCTTTAGAGAACCACCTCCATGCTTTTGTATTTTCTACCTACTTTCTAATTAATTTGAAGTGTGTGTGTATGTATAAAAACTTTTGCATATTTAAAATTCTTTTTTGTTTACTTATTTTTGAGGAAAATATTCTCTAAAATTTATCTGGGCTTTTTATTCTACCCCCTCGAGAATACCTAACAGAAGAAACTGAGCTGCAGTAGGAAGTTTCTGTCCTGCCAAAAACTGTCAAATATCTGGCAACTGCTCCCCAAATAATTGACTCATAGGTTTACTATTACCTGTAAATGCTCAGCTGGTAGCTCAAGCCTATTATTAACTAGCTCTAACACTTAACTTATAATTCTCATCTATGCTTAATCACGAGGCTTGGTACTTTTTCTCTGTTCACCATTCTCATCTGGCTTCCTCTGCTTCTAGTTGGCAACTGTTTCTCCGCCTTTCCTCTTCGCAGAATTCTCCTAGTCTAGATGTCCTGTCTGTACTTCCTGTCTGGCTACTGGCCAACTGGCATTTTATTGAACCAATTTTAGTGACAAATTTGTACAGTGTACAAACACATTATCCCACACCACTGTGCCACATACAGGGAAGAGAAAATATATTCAAATGTTTTTAAATTGCATGGAAGTTAACTGTCATGTGGTTTCCTGACTTGAGGACATTCTTCCTTCATATCCACAGTGTCTTGGCATCATGAGTTGCTGCACTGGAGGAGGTACAGCATTCACTCATTTACTCAGACATTTCACATATGTGTCATCATAAACATGCCACTGATTCTATTATCTTATCTGCAATTTTAAAACCTGGAACAATCCTAATTTTCAACAGAATGTATCTTATTCTATTTGTATTATGTTTATAGTTTGTGGGTAAAATGTGATATCCCTCTCTGCCATTCTTTACTTATTTAGAATGCCTATTGCATTATGTAATTTGATTCATGTACAAATATTAAAAATATAAAACAAACATAAGTGACTTGGTGTGCCCTTTACTTTATCTTTATGTTGGCTTTAGTGTATTAGACAAACATCACAGACCTGTCCTAGTCACTGTCAACTGTTTGTTTTCTATGAAGAACCATTTCTTTTGTGTTCCATATTGCCAGAGCTTTAAAATTCCAGACACAGGAAATGTTCACATTAAATTTTAGCCTATACAAAAATTTTAACCAAAAATCTAATAATTTTTATCAAATAAACATGTTGAATGACCAAATGTGAGTGTTACATATTTAATAAAACCTGGAATATCAAGGGATCAACTCACAGTCAAACTAGGCAGATGTAGCTCTAAGAGTTTCCGGGATAGCAGAGCAATGATAGCTCACAAAGCTCCAGGAGTTCAGGATCTCTGGGAGTTCTGGATCTCCAGGAGTTCTGGATCTCTGTGAGTACAAAGGCCAAACAGTTGGGCTTCAATGGCACACAAATTTAATCCCAGCACCAGGGTAGAGGAAGCCTGGAGTGTTGACCTATGACTTTAATCCCTAACTCCAGACAGATCTTTCTGTGCTTCTGTGAGTTCAAGGCTGACTACCAAATAGAGTAGCTCTTGCCTTTAATCTTAACCTGAATGGGATACATCTGGGCCAAGAAGGTATTTAAGGCAGGCTTAGGAAAACAGCAGCAATTAGAAGCAACCAGGAGTGAAGCTGAGGAAGCTGGAAGATAACTGGGTGAGATTTGACTGTGGTGTTTCCTCTCTCTGATATTTCAGCCTTTCCCTGATATTTGGCTCTGAGTCTCTTTCATTACAACCAGAATTCATGCAGCAAATGACATAATGAAACTTGTAAACAAATGGATGGAACTAGATATCACGAGTTTCTTTCATTAAACCCAAAATTTGCTCAACAACAAAATAATAAAAAAACACATACTCCAAATATATTTTGTCAAAAATGCAAAGTTGCTTTGTCATTTCTAATACCATTCATGATGTTATCTTTATTTTAAGCTATTTAAATTTTATTTGTACTCTGCCTTGGGTTCCTATAGTGATTGCTTTGCCCTGTAAAGTTCAGTGCAACATAACAATTAGACATAGTTAGAATTATTAATGTAGTTTTAAAATAAGTCTTCTTATCTTTGTCTTTTAGTAATCAAGGATTAATCTCATTCACCAAATTTAAAGCTCATATACTTGATATAATATTTCTTATTTGCTTACTTTGTATTTGCTTCATTCTGCAGTTATGTTGCCTAAACTATTAGGTGCCATTGACTCCTATGATAATCCTCAAACTTAGAAACAAATTATGAGACACATTTTCAAAATCTGAGGTAGAGTGACTGTACCATGTCATGTTTAAATGATCTTAAAGAAGAGTTAAATATTCTCTGAGCCACAAATTCCAACCATAAGCTGTTTATAAAGGTCAAATCAATATAAAAAAGAAAAGAATTAAAAGTAAGAATTATGCAGAATTTATCATCAAACAGAAAGGAAAATGAAGTCAAGCCTTAAGATACAATATAAACAGAATGGGAAAAGATTTTCACCAACCCTACAAGTGATAGAGGACTGATCTCTAAGATATATAAAGAGCTCAAGAATTTAGATCCCAAAACCTTGAATAACCCTATCAAAAAATGGGGTTCAGATCTAAAAAGGGAATTCTCAACAGAGGAACTACGAATGGCTGAAAGGCACCTGAAAAAGTGCTCTTCATCTTTAG
>PVIH01024358.1:0-22923 GCA_004025045.1 Sigmodon hispidus | reverse complement strand
GACACTTTCTAAGGATATGTCTTTTCTTGTTTTCTCTGTCTCTCAGGGATGTCCTTTGAATCATTCCTCATCTTGTCCTGTTCCTCCTTCTCCTGTACTCTCCTCTGTCTTCCAGGGACATCATTAATTACTGGACATCCCATATTGTACCCTGTTCATACACAATCCAATATGTTCATTTATAGACTGACATTTGCACATGAAAAGGCTCTGAGAACTTCAGGGAGATCTCACTGGGTCCCTGTGATTGCCTTTGCTTTATTAGTACATGTAAAATGATAGTGTCTACTTCAGTGGCGGGCATGAGAAGGAAGGCATGAAATAGATCCTCACATTCTGCCTAATGCATATGAGTCTTCAGTCTTCAAGAGTGGACGCCACCCCACAAATTTAGACTGTGAGACTGGAGCATGACAGTGGGCTAGCAATCCCTACATCTGAACTGCTGTTCAGAATGCTAATTCAGGAAGACTGAGTCATAGAAACTTGAATTCAATATTCCTTCTCTTTCTTCCTGTTGAAAGCCCTAAGCTATTGTAGAAAGAACAAATTGCATTCAAAAGTCTCTTTTAACTACAAAGGGGATAACCCCACAATTTCTTCTTTCCTCAAAACACAACTTCAGGCTGTCTCTGGGGCTTTGAAAAATCAAAGATAACTTTTAGACTGTAGGGATGACCACAGAACTTTTAAATAAATATTTCATTTCCCAGTAGATTGATTTAGATAAATCCTTGGCTCTTGCTTTTGGGGTGGGGTTAGCCCTGGAAATCATCTATAAATTAGTGGAGAAAGAAAAAAAATGGCAATAAGAATTAGCATTATATAAATGTTTGTAGGGCAGGCATTCCCATGCTCCCATTTTTCCCTGTTCCATCCTGTGAGGTCTTTCTGACCCCACAGGCAGGTGCTTTGTGGCGTCACTAGTTTGAAATGAAGCACACAGATGGGAGGAAGGAGAACTTATCCAACTCTCCTTAGCTCACCTGGTGGACAGTCTAACTCTGGTCATCTCTAAAACATTCTGATGCAGCAGTGTTGGCAAAAAAAATAATTGATGAGATGGTATAGCTGGAAGGTTTTCATCTGGTCTGGTCCCTGGTTCCTGTTTGGTCTACGGCTCGGGCTTCCTATTGGCTAGCTTTTACACCTTAAATTAACCTATTTCTATTCATCTATGTATTGCCATGTATCTTGTGGCTTTACCTGTGTTCCACTACATCTTGCTTCCTGGAGGCTCCCAGTGTCTCCTCTATCACAGACTCCCTTCTCCCTGTATCTCTGTTTACATTCCTGCCTGGCTCTATCCTGTCTTGCCATAGGCCAAAGCAGCTTCTTTATTAACAAATGATAGCAACACATCGTACAGAAAGACCATCCCACAGCAAGATGGTCTATCTAAGGAAATCATAGTTGCAAGTAAGTGGATTTAGGAAGCCCTCCCTTGAAAGAATTACTAAACACACTGGGCCAAGGGTGTGCAACCACATGTCAATTCAGCAAAGGAGGCATTTTTTTTTTCTAGAGAAGGGCTAGTGACAAGTTTTAAATAACATCATAAGCATTTGATGGACAAGGAAGATTGCAGACAATCTGTTACTTACCATGTACAAAGTTCACAATTTTGTTGTAGGGGATTTGAGATTATTTTGGAATAAATAATAGTTTAGAATTAACTATATCTCTCTAGAAACTTTGACTTTCTTTCCTTTCCAACGTATGTTTGTGTTGATTATTTGGGAATTTCATATAATGCACCCCAATTATATGCACTTCTTAGTCCTTCTGGGTTCTCCCTTCCCCCGATCCTTCTGACTTCCTCCCACGAAAAAGAAGGAGGAGGAGGAGGAGGAGAAGGAGAAGGAGAAGAAGAAGAAGAAGAAGAAGAAGAAGAAGAAGAAGAAGAAGAAGAAGAAGAAGAAGAAGAAGAAGAAGAAAAGTACCAAGTCCAACTTATGTTGCCCATATATGCACTGGAGTATGGCTCTTATGAAAACCGAGTCCTTTCCCATCCTCATTCCTGGCAGAGCCAGCAATGTGAAGAGCTACACTTCAGAATCCCTAGCACAAATTTTAAACATTTTTTTCAATGGCTTCCTATCTAGATCATTTCTTTGGGGGCAGGTGTTTAAGAGGTTGTCACAGAAGCCTTTTATGTCTGCAGACTCCTTTTCTGTGAGAACCTCCTAAACACTCTTAAAGTACTGCAAGCAAAGCTTCCTTGCCCTTTAGAGCCAACAGCCTTTCTCTATGTCCACTGGTTACATTTTTTCCTCTGTAAAGCTAATGATTTTCAGTAACATCATAGTCAAAAGTGTGTTTATAGATATTTAGTAATGGAGTACGTGGAGGAGAAAGGGGAACCTTGACTTGCAAAGCCTACCTTTCCCAACAATGAAAGGACCACAGTTGTCTTAGTCACTTTTCTGTTGTGGCAACAAAATACAGTCACCAAGACTTATAAAAGAAAGCACTTGACTTGAGGCTTGTGGTTCCAGAGTCCATGACCATGATGATAGTGAGGATCATGGCAGCAGGCTGGCAGGCAGGCAGGGGAGCAGGCATGGCATGAGAGCAGTAGCTAAGAGCTTACAATTGTTCTATAGCCACAAGGCAGAAAGAGGGCTGACTGGGAATGGCATGCATCTTTGAAAATATCAAAACTGATGATCCCCAGTGACACATTTCCTAAAACAAGGCCACACTCATAATCCTTCCCAAAAAATTCATCACCTAGGAACCAAGCGTTTAAATGTATGAGCCCATGGAGACCATTCTTATTCACCAGAGCAGCTAATTACAAATACAGCTGGAAAGGTAGGCTTTATAACCAACCATATACACTATTTTTATATAATATAGAATACATTTATACTACATGGAAATATATAATCAAAATAGTATAAGAAATTACAAGATGTAACAAGGAAGTAGGTGATAAATGATAAATATTTACCCCCCAATTTTAAATATTGTTTTTATTTCATATGTATTATGTTTTGTCTACATATTTCTGTATACTTCATGCCTGCTGAGTCATTGGGAGCAGAAAAGGTTGTTGAATCCTCTGGGACTGAATTTATAAACATTTGTGAACTGCCACGTAGGTTCTGAGAATAGAACCCAGGTCCTCAGGAAGTGCAGCCTGTGCTCTAAACTGTTGAATATCACTCCAGTCCCTTTTTACAAAAATTTGTTTATTGTGATTGTATGCCTGCAGTAGCATGTGCTGCTGCATGTATGAGTAGCATGTGTTGTGGCACTTGTGTGGAGATCAGAGGGAAACTTCATGGAGTCAGTTAACTCCCTATACCTTTACATGAATACTAGGTATTGGACTTTTACCCAGATTTTAATATGATTTTAAAAGTTCTACAACTTAATTTTTAGTACCAAGAGTTTAAGAGCCATTTCTCAAAACTCCAGAAAATTAAGTAATTGGTGTCAAAGACTAGCACAGGAAGGAGAATTTCTACCTCCATAAGCATTTATTCTGCTCAGAGCTTTTTACTTTCCTTCTATATCAGTCTCTCACCAATGTCTCAAGCTATTAGATTGTCTGTCATCTTAAAGTCCAATCAAGGTGGAGTCTTGAATATCCCCCTCACTCTTTACAGTCTAGAAAGATTGTAAATTATTAGGAAGAACAACCAAAGGTTGTTTATAGACTTAGCACATTCCTATGAATGATTTGAATGATTTCATCATTAAAATGTATAGATAGATGATGGTTGAAACTTCCAGATTATAAAACAGCAGGCATATGTATCATATGATGATGTAATTTTCCATTAGCCTAAAAAGCAACAGAACCAGCAAACTATGTATGTATTCAGGCCCCAGATCCAGGTTTCATATTCTGATGTCATTTTCCTGATCAAAGTGACATTCAGATGTCTTTTCTAATCTAAATCGGATTTCAGTTTATGTTAGACAAAGCTCAGTAGTTCTGAATCCAGTTGAGATGCCTGAGTAAAGTAACTCTGCAAAGAAAAGATAATCATTTCCATGTAGCTGATAGCCACAAATGTCATCAAGGATAAAAACAAATGAAAGGCCCTAAACTCAGACATGCCAGGAAGTTTTTAGGCCTTTGAGGCAATGAGCTGAGACTTTCCTTTGAACAGGTCTATATTTTTATCTTCCCAGACTACATGAGACTATCTTTCTTTAAAGCTGATCATAAGAAGACATTTAAAAGCTATTCTGTTCCAATTCAGGGAAGACTTAAAACCTGCATAATCTAACCTACAGCAACCTCTCCCCTGCTTTGTTTGCCCCTTAAAATTCTTTTGATTTGAGAAGGAGGGTCCATTATCACCCGTGTTCATAGAGCAAAGCAATGTCTTGAAGAGCACTAATGAACTACCTCCACCCTTCCCTCTCATGTTTGAACAAAGCCAGTCCCTTCCACCTTCCTAGGGCAGTCCTATTTGCTTGTCTCCCTCTGTGTAAATATTTCAGTCTCCTTGTAAGCAATTACATGCTAGTGATTTACTGGCTCTGCCCTCCTCTACACATAACTGTTTATTTTGTTCAGTGCATGAACATTTTGCTTTGAGGACTTCATGAATAGCATCATGCTGTCATCAAGGAAGCTAGATCATCCCTAGAAATGATTTGTGTCTATGTTGCCCCTTTGAAGCCTTCAAAGCCAGGCTTCCTGAGCCAGGTCAAGTGTGTCAGACAAACAAGTGAAGAGAAGTAGCTAGCAAATCACTGTGTATTAACATGCTATTTAACAAAGCAAGATTCCAGCTGGTTTATCTGCAGCACATTGGATGGAGCTGGTCTCTCATTTTGCAGGTCAAGGTCTTAGCTCCAGCTCAACCAGTAGCTTGAACAGTTGTGTTATGTAAACATTATTAGGAATTGGCATTTAGTTAGGCAATATATGTGGCATTATGAATAAAAACAAATGTTTCATGTCTTCAAGGTGATGAAGTAAGACAAATTAAAAAGTCACTCCTGGAGTCTAAAGATTGAACCTGATTTAGTTTGAATGGCATCTAGGGTATGTGTGCTCCACATGACGAGTTCGCAAGATGAGTGACCTTAGGTTCCACTTGTGCAGTTTGGTTTTCGTCCTTCATTTCTCTTTTCTCTCCTTCCTTCTGTTTCCAAATTAAAACAGAAATATAAAGTTATTTTCACAAGCAACTTTTGTATTTGAAACACTCGTTGTGAACTTTACCTTTCTAGCCTGGAGAGATGGCTCTGCGAGTCAGAGCACTGGCTATATTTCCAGAGGATGCTGGTTCAGTTTTTGGCACTCACATGGCAGCTCGTGACCATCCGTACCTCCAGTTTTCATAGGCTCTGATACCTTTTTCTGACTTTGAGCAGCAGGAACCTACGGATACACACAGGTACATGTTGAGATATATTTTATATGTAATGAAATCAGCCTAGAATACCAGAGAAAAGAATCACTCACAGTCAGAGAGTGGTAATTCAGGCCTTTAATCCTAGCATGGGAATGACTGAGTAATAACCTACACCTTTAATCTCATATCTCAGGAGGCACAGATCTTTCTGTATTTCAGTGAGTTCAAGGCCTAACTACCAAACAGTAGTAGCTCACACCTTTAATTCTAATTCTAGGATTATGATGCAGAGTTGAACCCAGAAATAAAACAAGTGAGCAAAGAAGATGTTTAAGGCAGTCATAGGCAGACATTAAGGTATTCTGTAGTAGCAACAAGTCAGGCTGAGGACTCTTGAAGATAGCTTTCATCCTGAGAAGTTGGCTGGATGAGAATTGACTGTGGTCTGTTTCCTCTCTCTGATAGTCCATCTTATCCCCAATATCTGGTTCTGAGTTTTTATTAATACCAACTAGAATTCATGTTTCACATACAAGCAGACAAAATACTCACACACAGACAGTAAAAATAAATGGTTAAAGGTGTTCTGCTCTTCAGGTTCTGCATTAGCAGAGCTAAAATACCCTAATACCTACTTCTTAAAGATTAAGAGACCAAAGAAAATAATTTAGGCAAGCCTAGCCTTGTAGAAAGAACTCAGTGGATTGCAATTATTATTACATTAGTTAATAGATTTTTTAGAAGACTAAATAACAAAAATATATAAAGTTACTTTGAACTATATTTGGTGCATTGAAAGCTATAAAATGCACAGGAGATACTAAATTATTCTTGCTCTTATTGTTTTAAACCACATACACTCATTTCTATTCTTTATATCCACTAAGAGTCCATGAAGTGCTATTTTAGTATATATTAAAAATGAGTCTCACAGAAAATAACCACCTGCTCAAGAGCGCACAAATTACCCTGACCCTAAATCCTTAAAAAAGAATGTTGAGTAGAGAGAGCACTGTATCCGAAAAGGAATAAAATGCAAACTCAGCTTCACACCACACTTTAGCTGACCAGACATCTTTGTATACTCACTGGGAGCAAGATACACGAGTGTCAGCCTTCACAATCACTTGTGGAGAACCTGGACACCCATGTACAGGGGCTCGACTGAGGCTGTAGACAGTGCCAACAGAGACAAACTCACACTCTGTTTTAGAGAACTGATTTAAGTGCCCAGTGACTGTTCCCAAATGACAATGAGGATCCTGAAGAAGTCATCTTCATGATGATGGGATTTTTCCAGTAAATAAGAAATAGCAGAGCAACCAGATATAGTGGAATGGTTTAGTTGGAGGTAGTTGCAAATTTGGGCATTCCCAGCTCAGACTCATAGTCAAAGAGGGAGTATTATGTGTCTCAGCAAAAAGAAAGCGAATAAGAATGCGAAGACCAGAATGATGTTTTTAAAAACAGGTAAAATAACAAAATGAGACTGGAGGAATCCAGACTATAACACTATGAGATTCCTCTTAATTAATTCTTCTCTTTAGAGCCAGACGAACCTGCCTCTCATGGATGACAGTGCATACTCATTCCACCAGCTGATGGGATGAAGTCATAACCCTATACACGGAGAAACTGAGAATGGGGTCCCTGGGAATTGAAGATCTGGATGATGTCAGCAGTCTGGGAAGCAATATTGGAACTGCTTTTATAAAAAGAGGAGGAGGAAAAGATGCTTCATTCTATGTGAGAAATTAGCACAAAGGCAGCCATCTGTGGGCCAGAAGACTGGCTTACCAGGAACCCGATGGCTTAGCAGCTTGATGTTGAATTTCCAAGCTCAGTGCTATAAGGAATAAATATGTGTTGTTCAACATACTTTGTCTATGTATTTGATCATAGAAACTTGAGCAAATTATTGCAAAAGCCTCAAATTGCTGAGATTATAATCAAATTTAGGTCTTATTTCAAATTCACTAAAAATAATACTGTAGTGAAAATATTTTTATCTCTTAAGGAGGGTAGCTTCAGCCACACCTGCACTTGACCTCAGATGGAACTATAACACACAGAGGATTATTTGCCCATGTCAAAAATATTTCTTCCATCCTTTGGGTTTTTGTGATCCTAATAATAGAAACAAAATAAAGATCACTATATGTCACCAATTCTTTATTAACTATTCAGATACCTGACAGGATCATAATCTAGACTGTCTCAAAAAAAGAGCCTGATGGCACAGTATGTTTACCACTAACCATGGATGTGTCAGTTTCTTTCTGTTGCTGTGAAAAAACACAGGGCCAAGGCAACTTATGGAAGGAAGTTTATTTGGACTCGGTCACCAGAATGAGAATCCACAATGGCAGTGAAGATACTGCAATGGGTGACTGGATCAGGAAACTGAGAAATCACATCCTCAACCACAGGAGGAAATCAGAGAAAGCTAAGTGGATGTGGGACAAGATTGTAATTTCTACACCACCAGCAATGAAACACTTCCTCTAGCAAGGCTCTGCGTCCTAAAGGTTTTGCAACCTCCTTAAGCAATGCCACCAACCATTTAAACCAAATACTCAAGCACATGCACCTATGAAGGATATTTCTCATTTAAACAACTACAATGTGAGACTATATCTGTATTGCTCTTTGCATCCGTTCATCAGCAAAATAATATTGAAAATCTGTTCTATGCATAATTTGCAGGCAAAAAAAAATCCTTGTTAAAAGAAAAATCTTTTCTTTCAGAGGTCCACCACTTTGAGAGGGCAAGAACACATTACATAAAAAAATAAATAAATTTGAGATTGTAAATATATCTCATTGTAATTTGGCTCTGTGAGTACTAGAGATGAAGTTTATAGGATAAACTTTCATTAAGACATTTAAGAAGAGTTATGGAGAAGGCTCTGTGAGTAGAGTTCTTACCATGCCTGATTGAGGTTCTTAACTTATATCACCAACACCCATGTAAGAAACTGGACATAGACATGGTAGCACGTACAGTTACCCTAGTACACTGGGATAGAGGAAGGCAGACCCATGGGTCTTGATGGCCAGTCAGTCTAGTGGGATCAGTCAATTCCAGGTTCAGTGACAGATCTTGTCTCAAGTTATAAAGTGAAGAATGATTGAAGAAGACACCTGATATTCATGTCTGGTTTCTATACATCATGAACCTGCATAGACAGACAGACATGCACATACTCAAAGGATTTTGAAGCATAAACTTGAAGGGGGGAAGTTTTCCTGGGAAAAAAATGAACTAGAAATTGCTGTGTTGCGAGAATGGTAAGGAGCATCCATAAAGCCAGCCATCATTATACAGGAAAGAGAAACTGTCTGCGGAATCCCAGCAGTAGCAACAGGCACATGTGGAGCAAGGTGTGGCTTTCAGATATATTTTTCAGGGGAAAAATCTAGTGAAACACTGGGGACAGGATCTGTGGTTGCAAAAGTAAAACTCAGGAACTGAAAGATTCTGAGCTCTCACCTTGCGAACATAGAAAATAGAGTTTGCATATCAAATGGAGTTGTTGGTAGAAGAACTTGTAGAGCTTGGAGTTTGGTATATGTGTGGCCTGTTAGGAACCAGAGCAGATATTTTGAGTAGGCCATTATAACTGTTCATCCAGAGTTCAAAGAAACCCTCATTGGCGACAAAAGCTGGTGTTTGTCAGCCTCATAAGCAGCTGAGGTCCCCGAGGGTGGAGTGGTACAGATCTGAGTACTTAACCATTCTGTCAGTGTCATTTATATGGAGAGATGATGGAGATAATGAGCCAGAGAGAAGGTGATGTTTGTCATTTTGGGAAAAGAATAATGAAGGGTGTGCTTTTGCTTTAAAACCTGAAAGGGAATTTGCAAATGGGGAGGGAAATCCAGTGTTAACACAAAGAAAGGTGAGGGTGAGGGCCCCTGTACTGTGGCTTTAGAAATGTGTCAAACAGTAGATTTGTTTCTCTTTGTGGTTCTATAACATCAATTATTCTGAAAGTCTCAGAAGCACTCACAAGAATAATTGCATGCCCCCATAATGAAATAATTAAATATTCAAAAGGGCTCTGGTAGATTGGTGCATTTTCTACCTTTCTTTTGTATATGTCACTCATCCAAATAGTTATGACTCTCCATAAGAAAGCTCTCAGAGTGCATCTCTGAGATAAGGATGTCCATTATGCTTTTATTTTAGCTTACAATGCAGAAGATGGTCATTATGATAACAGCATGAAGTTTTAGGAATAGAATGTTACTGCCATGGTTCTGATATCAGAAATGAGCAGATTGAGGCAGGGTTATGAATTCCAAAATGTTCAAAGACAAAAGCCAAGGATTTGCCTAAATGTGTGGAAGACTCTCTTTACCATGCCAGTGAAAAGGAAGAACTCTTACAAATTGAGAAAAGAGTGCCTGCTTCAGAAACTGGTGCATTCATAGAATTTATTCCTGGTGCATGAACTGGCTTCTTGGAGACCATCCCCTACAGAGGAGCATCTTGCTCAGCCTGGTACAGGGGGAGAGGTTTAGTCCTACCTCAGCTGGATATACCAAACTGCATTGACTCAACCTGGGAGTCCTTACCCTCTCTGAAGAATAGATGGGAGGATGGGGTGGAGGGAAGCTGGGTGAAGACTGAGAAGAGGGGAGGGAGGGGGAACAGTGGTGGGTATATTAAAAAAAAAACCTTTTAAATTAAAAAAAATAAATGAATAAATGTAAAACAAACAAACAAACACGAGTGACTGCTTCTTTGCTTTCAAGTGGGATTATATTTTTATTTATCTCAGAAGGACCATATCAAGACTCTTTCTTTGATGGCTAGTATCAAATCACTGTGGACTTAAGGGATCTCATCTCTGTCCCCACTTAGATGGGGGTATTTTATTTCTGGAATGAATTGCTTTGTTCACATATGAGACAACCTCATGTTCTAACTCTGAGATTGATCAGATTTCTTGGCCAACAAGGGCTTTCTTACATTTCCTAGTCAGTTAAGGAGCATCAAATGTAACAACTCCCAGAGAAAAACTTTACCTAGGAAGTGAGTTGGTGGAAGAGAACCCCAGAAATATACTGGAAATTGAATTAAGCAACCTGGAAAGGTAAAGGCAGAAAAGAACCAAGTTTTGTATATGGCATGATGAACGAGCCCCTCAGAGAAAACTCTGAGGCCAAACTAAACAGTTATGTGAACTAGAGGGTTCTTTACAAAATTCAGGCTTGAGAATGAGGAATTGGGAATGTCTAAGGAGACAACAAAGAGGTCCACCTTGTACATCACAGCAAGAGAAACCACAGAACACACCACTGATGTGGCGGAGGCCAATACACCTGAAGCTCAGCAATGCTGAGACAGCTGCAACCTTGGCCAAAAAAAGAGAGGGGGGAAGGGAGGGAGGAAGAGAAAGGAGGTGGGGAAACTAGTCAGTTCTTGAGCATGTAAGCAGTCCATCATTTCAGAGAAAGAGAAATCTTTCCTGAAAATGATACAATAATCTTATTATTATTATAATTGGATTAATTTTTCTTGGCATTTTTAAATTATAAAATTTTTCAAACAAAATGTTATGTAGATATAGTAAGAATATTCTAGTAACTGCTTTTGACTCATCTCCTCTTGGTTACTTAAATTTTTAAATCTATAAAATACCTCAGATAAGGGGCCAAGGGTCCCATCATCATCCTGCAGCTGTAGTCACAGAAAATTCAAAAGTGGTTTCCAAGGTCACACAGAGGTCAGACCCCAACTTCCTTCAATCTCAATTAAGAACACCATGGATATGATTACTGTTATTTACTAGTATTTATTTTTCTCTTTTCTTTTCAAAAGGTCTGCCTTTAGGAAGATTTATTATTCTGTTTATTGTTCCCAGAAGACAGCACCACAAATTTCAAGACCTCATAAGTTCAGGAAGTTCTAGATAAAAATCAGTATAAAATCCATTGATTTACATATATCGACCACAAGATAACCGGAAAGGAATTTTCTTGTTAAAATCTTGTCATGATAGTATCAAGAAACATAAAAAACTTAGGAATAAATTTAGCCAAGTGGGTGATAAGTCAGTATTCTGAATGTAAGGCATTGGTAAAAATGATTGTAAGAGACAGATTAATGAAAAGATAACCAGTGAGAATTAAGACTCCTAAAATGTCCATGGTACACAAAGCTGTCTGAAGTTTAACGTAACTCCCCATCACTTTGTCAGGGAGCCTTCCACAGTGACAAGAAAGTCCTTCTGAGGTTTGTATAGTGCTGCAGACACTCCTCTAGACAGAGCAATCCTCACAGAGAGCAAGGAGGAAATTTTAATCTGTGCCAACAGAAACAGGATGTTACTGACCATACAAGTCGTGGATATAAGTGTAACAAAGCAGAGCATATAGGAATAAGTTCCTAGGTAGAAATTTGTTAATATTTGAAATTCAAGAAAGAATAAATTCTTCTATAAATACTATTAGAAAAAGAACATTTAAAAATGTAGAAACTCATTGTAGACACCATATACAAAAACATTAGAAATAGGTTGAATATTTAATGGAAGGCTTGAATCTTTCAAAACCCAAAAGGAAAACAGGATTTTGTTTTTTGACATTGACCTTGATATTCCACCTACAAACCAAAACACAGGCAAAAAAAAAAAAAAAAGTCAGAAACAAGTGAGCAAATGATATTGCATCATCCAGCAAGGAAAAATCAATCAAATGAAAAGGCAGCCCACAGACTGGTGGAAGAATATTTCAAAGCATTTACTGATAGGATCACATAAAGACAATAGAAAAAAAGTACATTAAGGAAACAAATACTATTTTCAAAGGAAAAAAAGCCATCAAGTAGATATATAACAATGTTCTCAGCATCACTAATCACCAGAAGGATGTGGTTACAAATCACTTGAAATAAATTCACACCTGTTATATTGACTATTATCAAAAAGAGAAGTGATAAGTGTTGCTGATGGTGTGGGAGAAAAAGAACCTTTGTGCCCCAGTGGGATGCATAGTAGGTTTTCGCATTTAATACAAAAATAGTATAAACAATAATACTAAATTGACCCACTGTACAAACTTTGGTCTTACATGCAGATCTGTAATTGTTCACAGATCAGTGCATCAATGTAAAATCAGAGAAGGTTAGGTTCTGTTTGTATTAGTTGGTGATCCACAGACAGACTCATAAATGGCCAAGAAACAGAGAGTAAGAGTGTGAAACATTTGATCATAAATGGAAAATCTACAATATGCCCCTTTCTCCTTCCCAAGGCTCAGGATTACTATAGAAGAAGGGACAAAAATACTAAGAATCAGAGGTGGTGAATGATGACACAGAAACAGCATCTTCCAGACACATCAGGGCAACGGCACATATGAACATTAGTTGTGACAGCATACACAAGCTCCTTGTACGCACAAGGCAGATAAAATTCCAGAATGGAGACTGGAGTAGGCAGGAAGTCCCAGCCCTAACTAAGGAACTATTGGCAACAGATAGCCACTAGGAGAGGAATAGTCAGATATCTTTAAGAGTGTAGTGACTGTGAAGTGACGTTTACACATCCATGAACATATGGGCAGCACAAACTGGGTTTGATGGATGGGGAAAAAAAAAAAGAAAAGCTAAAACATAAACTTAATGAGGTGGAGAGAAAGGTGGGCATGGATCTGGAGCGTCTGGGAGAGGATGAACATGGTCAAAATTCGTACCACATTCTTAAAGATACAATAAAATTTCTTTAAAATTAAAATTAAAAATATTATACAGACCCATTATATACTATAACAATCAAAGGAGACAAAATCAGTATTGCCATGTAGTGAATGCCATGTTCAGAGATATCTAAAGCACCATATATTTATCTCAGCATGTTCATAAGACCAAAAGAAATGGTCTAAGTGCCATTGTGAGTGAACAGGTGGAGATCATTCACCATTTGTGATGCAGGTAAAGTAAAGAATGTGGGTTGGGTCACATGCTAAGAATACAAAGCCAGAGAGAAGACACATGCTGCATGAACTCACATGTGCAAGCTGGACAGCACAGACTCCTTGTGAAAGCCGAGATCAGAACTTTGGGGAAATGAGAAGGGGTTTGTTCAAAGACAAGAGTTTTCAGTTAGAAAGTGAGCAAATTATGTGAACCTAAAGCACTTCAGGGTGGATAAAGTTAAGAGTATCATATTCTGTAACTGAAATTTGATTAGCTGTGCTTTACTTCTTTTTAAATTTTATTTTGAAAATGGGGTCCCACTATGTTGCCTAGCATGGCCTCTCACTCACAAGTCAATCTCTTGTGTCACCTTGTGGAATAGCTTGGGCTATGGTCCAAGCCACCAAGGATGTTCAGTGTACATCCACAAATGTACAGTCTCAGACACATGCAGATACATTGGCCATGACATCACATGTGTGAGTGTATGCATTATGCATGTTATAATATCATAATCAGCTTTGTAAAATTGGTTACCATTCTAGTTTTTTTTCATAAAAACATGTGTTTGTCACTCAAACTTGTGCATGTTTAAACAAAATGTTCCTGCCATGATTGTTAAATCTATCTAAAACCTGAATGAGTATGAAATATATGTGGTTGTGCCAGTTTAGAATTGTAAACAAATCTGAATCTGAAGCTTTAATAGTGTAAAGTCTTGAAGGAGGCTTTGAGCGATGGTTCTTTCATCATAAAGAGAGATAGCTTCTCTAAGGCAGAGTTGCTATGGAGATTGAGTAAGGCATTCTGTGGGAAGGGATACTCTCTGTGATTTTTAGTATTTTTAATGCTCACACCTCATAGCAGCTGTATTTCTGTATAGGAGATGGACATGCTGACTCTTCCTCAGAGAGCCATGTAATTCAACGTCAGCTGAGTGAAGAAACTAATTTTTGTTTTGCATGGACAATGATAAATGATGTGGCTCTAACTCTTGGGTGAAGAATGAGGCACTGAAATCCTGGTTAGCGCTCCTACACAAAAACACCCCAGACCCAAAACCAGTCACTTTACAGCCAGCACCTAAGAAAGGGAAGAACAAGCTGGCCCTTTTCAGAGCCATGGAGCAGTCTGTCTATGACACATGTACTCCACTTATTGAGTCAAATCTTTGTTTTCATACAAAAGACTCTACTATGACTTGTTTTCTATGTTTAATGACTTACACTAGCTTGAAAGGTTGTGTGTCTTGAATTTTATATCAGAAAAAAAGAAGATAACCTAATTTCTACAAAGAAAAACAGAATAAGTGGATTTGCTTACATGAAATTTGAAATATGTGTCCCATGTGTTCACTGTGTGGGGAGACAAGGCGCAAGTGGATTTTCTATTGCAGATCATCTAGAGAAAGTGTGAAATCACTCCCTCACTTGGGGATGTCAGCAGCAGCTAATAAAGGAGAACTGGCATAGTCTGAGTCCTGTACTGGGGGAGAGGCGAGGGACAGCCTCAACTGACTCCATGCTTGAGACTTTATTATTCCAGTAACATATTCCTTAGCTCCCAATTGACAAATATTTGTTACAAGGCATTGCAATGCCATTCTCCTCACCTGCCAAGGTTACATTTTGATTTAGATTTTAATTGGATTTTTAGGAGTTTCTATTTTACCTCAGATATTTGAATCTAAGTACTTTTCTCTCTTCATTTATTTGAAATAGGTCTTCAGGGCTTCCTCACCACAGAGTGAAATTGCAATAAAATAGTCACAAGTAGAGGATGTGCATTTGTACCAGACAAACAGCTACTCCGCAATTCTAGCAGGATATCCCCGTTAGTCATATGTTGATTTGCCTAATGTGAGGGATTTTGTACTTGGATTGTCAAGTGTAATTAAAAGTTATGTATTTTAGAATGGTGGACAGCCTGGGGAGAGAAAATATTCCTGTATTTACTCAGAAGTCAATATGGCCCAATCATTACATTAGGCACTTTGCTGTTTGCTCAATATTGTAAGCTAAATAGTATTATCATAATGTCAAATTTGCAGTGTGTTACAGACATCCTCAAAATCATTATGTAGCTGAGGATGACTTTGAATCTCTGTGTCCCTTGTCCCTACCTCTTGACCTGTGAGTTTGGAGGAATGTACCACTATACCCAGTTTTATGCAGCACAGTGATCAAACTGGGGCTTCATGTAAACCAGGAAAACCTTGAGTCAACTGAGCTACATCCCAGCCCTACAAGGTTAAATATCAAATTTAAAGTGTCCATTGATTTTTGAGGGTTAGAGACTATTTATTGTAAGTTGTAAACTGGTTAGCTTAGCTCAGAAACTCTATTTTTCCTGCTGCACCAGATTTAGCTCAGTCTGCTGATTTTTGCTTAATGTGTATGTCTACTCCCTCATCAACATGTTGGAATAGCTACAATGGGACATCAGTTCATCTAAGCTTCTAGAAGGCATGAGTTGGAGCATAGTGTGATCAGGGTGTGCTAGCCTACAAAATATTCAAGCACAATCCCACACACTGACTGGGTTAATGAGCAGGAAGTGCTGGTCTTCCTATTGCTCACACATGTTGAAGTCTCTCTACCCCATCCCACTTCTTCCTCTTCCCATCATGGGAAGTCACTACTTTTTGTCTGTATGAATTTGTCTACTGCTTTTCATTCTCTCTTGAAATGGAATCAGTATGGCCTGTGAACTTTTGTGGATGACCTTATTCACTCAAATGTCTTGACCTTTTCTTGGGTTGTAGTAAATGCTGACTCATGTTCCTTTTTATTGGTACATGATATTCATCTGTGTGGTAATAATGCTTCTGTTTATTCATTATCAATGAATGGACACTTACAGCAGAAATAGGAACCAGATATTAACCTCACACCTCAACTACCGTTTCAAAAGGTAAAAAGACAGAAAAGCTTACATCTTATAATTGAGGAGATGGAATCACTGACAAAATTGTGTTTAGCTCTGTCTTTTCATCAGTTATTTTTATAAAATTTAATCAGAGACTGATGTAGGCATTTCCCTTCTTATATTTATTGGTTAAACTAAAAAAAGTTGTCTTTATTTCAATATAAAAATACTTAGGGAAGTGAAGCATACAAATAAAGGAGCCTGGTTTCTGCTGCTCATTACCTCTCATGGGTATCATTAGTTCTTGGAAATCCTAGTGGGTCCATTCTAGATGTCAGAAAGCTACTGAGCTGGTCAGTGTCTTTGCTGCCATATGTAAAGCATGCTACCAGCAATGTGCATCCAGCACACAAAGACCCATTCTAACACCAGCCCAGATGTCCATTAACAATGGGATGAATAAATAAATCATGGTATGTCCATGCAATATGCCACTCAGCCTAAAAGCAACAAGGATACTAAGGTATGAAGCATGCGCGGTGTGGGAGAATGGCATGGTGATTATGCTAAATAAAGGCAGAAAGAACCACAGCCATGTCACTCCATTTACATTATGCTTTGGAAAATGTCACTTAGTTTATAGTGACTCAAAGCCAATCAATGGCTCTTTGGTCTGGACAAGGGATATCAAGAAGGAGAGAAAAACACCTGTGAAAATAATTATACTTTCTATTTTGACTATAGTCATTGTTTCATGAGACTATATATATGTTAAAATATTTTAAATGTGTACATATACTTTATTATAATGACTGAAAGTCATAATCAAAAGCAGTCAGAAAGTCTAATAATTGATGTTTTTAGTGTTAGACATAAGTTCTATCTAGTGGCTGTGATGATGGAACCATTGTCCTTCTATGTAACATTTCCTCTGGGGTCACCTGGTAGTGTCTAGAGCTTTTATTTAGACTTGAACTTTCAACTGTCACTTATCATAAAACACATATATATTGATGGCCTACCGACATAATGAGAGGAAAAAAACATGAGAAGACAATCAGGACTTGTTGTAGAATATTATTTTAAGATATGTTATATTTGTTTATTCTATGAAGCATTTGTTTAATAATTCAACAGATGTATTGCATTCTTTAATGTTGCATTTGTTTAACTATGACGCTGTTACTTTGTCTGTCTAAAATACCTGATTGATCTAATAAGGAGCTAAATGGCTAATAGCAAGCCAGGAGAAAGGATAGGTGGGGCTAGCAGACAGAGAGAATAAATAGAAGGAGAAAAAGAAAAAAGAAGATGGAGAAGCAAGAAAGAGGAAGAGAGGAAGACTTCAGGGCCAGCCACCCAGCTATACAGCAAGCTACAGAGATAGAAGTAAGGAAAAGTATACAGAAATAAAGAAATATAAAGACCCAGAGGCAAAAGATAGACAGAAAAATATAAGTTAGGAAAAGCTTGCTAGAAATAAGCCAAGCTAAGGCTGGACAGTTGTAAGAAAAAAGTAAGTCTCCACATGATTATTTGAGAGCTGGATATCAGGCCCCCAAAGAGTAAAGAGCTAAAGAGTTACATATCAACAATAAGGTCTGCTTACTATCCTGAAGAGGTAAAGCTACAAAGCCTATCCAAGCTGGGGACAGCTCTAGTATGATACTACTGTTGAAGAACAGCCTAGCAGCCGTCTGGTATAAGAATCATTCAGTTGATGCCAATTCTTCATGGACAGGCTGAGACTACAAATGAGTGTTCTTACATTCCCTTTGTCAGAAAAATGCTCACAAAACAATCAACTTCAAATTCCCTAGTTTTATCTGTTCTGATCCACATAATGATGAACAAAATATTCAAGAGTGCAGAGTATATAATAACTAGAGAGTTTTTATCAGATATTGGAGAATGCAAATGCAATTATTAAGGCTCATGGCACAGCACTGAAAGCCATATTGCTTACGGAGCTGAACAGCCGCTGTAAGTCATATTAGGTGTACTGTCTCTAGTCAGCTACAGTTTCCCAGTCACCTGACATTTGTTAACCAGATAGCAAAAGAAATAGATATGTCTCATTATAAATGTAGTTGGTGCCTTGGCCTTGGCCATGCCAAGAGATCCAGTCTATTGTATAATATCTGCCTTTGGAATAAGGACATCTAATACAGAACCTTTTCTCTCATTTTCTCACTCAATGGCTGTGTGTTAGTAAAATTCTGTTCCTTGCATTTCAGCATTGTAAGCTCATGCTGTCTCCATCATCTTAATTCTCTTTTAGAATCACATTAATCTAAAGTCATGTCCCATAGCCTCTCATCTCAGTCTCCTTCAATGCTGTTTTTCACCTTCCTCTCACACATACAAATCATCTTATTTTGCTTCAGATCTTGCTTTGAGCCCATTGCCCACTGGGCAGAAGCATTGGTGCTATGATACCATCTCGTGTGAGTCCATTGCTGTTCCCCAGGCAACAGTAACCCTGAGAGTTTCCACTTAATCATGTCATGTCCAGCATTGTGTGAGCTTGGCAAAGCTAAGCAGAAATCTGCATGATGCAGTGGAGGTCAGGGTGTTCAATGTGCCCACATGCATCTTGCAGAGAGTAATTTTCTTTTATTGCTGGATGTGAATCTTCTAATTGTGTCTCACTGAAGGGAATAAAATATGCTGCTTCCTACAACAGGCTCCAGAGGGAATTAAAAATAAAACAAACATCAAGCAGAAGATACTAAGAACAGAAACTATTATCCAGGGTTTCTGAAGCCTTTGAGTTTGGTTTCCATTTGCTTGGGTAACTGGAAGGTGGAACAGATGGTGACCATCTCACTGAGTACGTTGGACCCACTGTAGCAGCCTGTATAACTACCCATTCTTCACAAGAAAGGATGCAATAAATGATACCAATGCTTCCCAAAGCTCAGTGGAATGGACCATTATGCAGAGGCTGGGTAAGGTAGGCATATAGACACACCTACAGAACAATAGTCTGACACCTGAGTGCAACACAGAACTGCTGAGCTGTATAGAGTATAAATGATGGGGGGGGGAAATTCCAGAGAATTCTTCAATAAGGCTAATATCTCCCTGTCTCTAGCCCTGCCTAAGGACCAAGATCATAAAAACTATGTGCATGTTTTGTAATTTATCAGGAGGAAGTTAGACCACAAATAGCATCTTTCAGAAGAGGAGCCTTCCTGTGACCACTGTCAGTCTCAGGCAACAAAGCAGTTGCTGAGATAACCCAGCTTTTGGAGCTTATTGCCTGGCTATAAAACTCCTCTTTAGTTATTTCAGTAAAGGCTGTAAGTTAAAATAAAAGTGGCATAACAAGCAAACCCCCACACAGGGGTGGAAATCAAGGCGTGATAACCATTGTTTTTGTGTAGTTCCCTTATAATGAGCACCTCAGAGAGGCTTCAGCTCTCACTCTTGAGTTCTACTTGGAAAAATGGCATCTTTTAAATTTATATATCTTAAATTTGCAAAACAACAGTCAAGTGGTTGTTTCCTTCCTTCTAGATGTTTGGCATTAAACTGGAATGAGAAGAAAAAGAGAAGCAGAAGCAGAATTCTTACTAAAGAAACACTGCACTGGGGGCAGGGGCGGGGATTCTGAGCAAAAATGTAACTAGGTGGTGAAATACTTGCGCAGAATATGTGAGCTCCAAGGTTATATCCCAAAGATAGAAAGAGAGAAATACAAAATGATACAAGGAAATACAAAATGGAAGATAAGGAGTGAGAGACAGATAGAGATAGAGGACAGGGGAGCAAAGAAAACTATACTGTTTTAAAAAAACACTATAAAAGAGCCATCTCTACTAAAACGCCCCATCAATGTAAATGTATTCAGAGCAATACTTTCAGGCTGTCTTTTCATACTGAGTTTATACCTCTTGCTCATGTGATTGCCAAGTTTAGCAGACAGTCTCTGTACTTTCATCACAGTTAGAAAGTTTTTGAGACAAAAAAAGTGAGAGAGTGAAAGACATGACTTATTTTAGGCTAACAATATTGAAGGTAAAATACTCGCCTGGTGCCATGTGAGTAGACAGAAAGTTTTGGCAGCTGGAGATGGATAGGAGAGAAGGTTGTTTGTCTCAAGGTAAACAAGAAGCATCAGAGACACAAGGGAACCAAGGATAAAGAACAGCCCCCCAGTGACATCATCTCAAAGACCTTCTTCTTCCTGTTAGTCTCACCACCAAAATTCTTGGTAACCTTGCAAAACTGTGCCATGCAAATATCAAACCTATGAGCCTCTGGGAAAAATTTTACTGGGCAATCATACACAATTCCCTATAAAAAGACAAATACATATTTAGTTAATGTCTATAAATTAGAAAAATAGTGCATGCTTATTAGATAAAAGCAAGGCTACAAACAGCAAAGCGATAGGCTATAAAGTAGAGAGGTTTTTTTTTTATTTTCATGTGAAACTTACATTCCCTTTTTCCTGTTTTGTTCTGAGCAAAGCTCTCAAAAATATTTACTACTAAAGAGGTGCACTTTTGTGAGCTTCATTTTCTAATCAAGTTATAACTTACATTTTGTGGATGAATGTGTAGGTTGCTCAATAATACCATATTAATTCAATACTATTAAAAAGTGTTCTTAATAGTTTTGAAAACTCTGATTGTATCTACATGTTAAGATATTACAAGAAACACTCAAATAGGAAAAAACTGTATAGATCATTTTATATTAAATTATTTATGTAGACAATGTTTTTAGGTATAGACTGGAAATTGATAAAAAAAAAAAGTGCTGTCATTCATTCATATGCCACTAGGAGTTTATGAAGGCAACAATGAATATTGCAAGGCTTTTTAAATGTTTGCTGATTTTATGTGCAAAGCAGGAATCTTATTTTAACTTGCATTTCTTGGATTATGAGGAGCATGAATGCTTTTTGGTTCATTGCTTTAGTTCCATGTCATGAATTCTCTGGGTCATTTGTGGACTTGGAACTGAAGGCTTTTTCGATTCTGTCCCTACTTGAGTTGTTAGGGGTTCCTAATATGTTTCATTTATATTAACTTTGGTTATTTCTGCCAGGGAAAGGGAGAACAAAAGGGAGAGGGGGTCTGTGGTGGGAATCCTTAAATGGAGCTTGAAGTCAGAACATCCCGGTGGAGCAAGTCCAATTGCCAATGGCAAGGTGTGGCTTTAGGGGCTAGAACAGAATCCTAACAACTGTTACACTGTCACTAGCTACTAAACATGGTCTTTTCCCACTACCTAGAAATGCTTTTATTACACACACATACCATGCACACAGACATTTATCTTAAAGGTCATTGATTTCTGCTTCCTTAAGAAAGGGATAAACATTATATCTTCTGTCAGAGTGCTTCTTCTGTAGTCAATTCTGTCTGACAAAGTCTTGGTGTGTTACTGTAGATGTTACAGCCCTTTATGTGCAGCTACCGTGGCACCTCTCCATTTTCAAAGGCAGCTGGTGGTAGCCTCCTTAAAACTCTCTGGCCCCTGTCTTCTTCTCTCACTTACAAGGACTGCTGGATTTTTTAGGCTAGGACAAACTTGTCTCAAGAGCTCAAACTTCCTTTGCTATGTAATATACCATGGTCTCAGACTCCAGGAACACTGAGAGAGACCTAGCCTTTGTGATAATAGGTAAATGTGTATGTTGAATGGGATTTATTTTCTTTTCTCATAATATTTTCTACCAACTGTTCATTAATCTTTTAATATACCCCTTCAGAAAAGACAGCCTATAGTAATGTTTAACTGTTTGATGAGAACAGACGGTGTTAAATTCTGACTCTGAATTTTAGTAACTACAAATTAATTAAACAGATACCCTGTGCTTCAGTTCCCTAATCTATAAAGCAACCATAATCTATCTCGTAAAACTGTTGCATTTACAAAACCAGTTCACATAAGTAGAAAGCCAAAATCACATGAAACACAGATAGTGCTTAAGAGAAATTAGTAACTATCATCACCATCAATAATATTATTTTATTTATTCAAAAAATGTTTTATACTTCCTCAATTGTATTTATATAGCTCTAAATTTTGAAGCCACATGTACCTAACCCTAAATAAATAAACAACAGACACAATTTGTTTACGACAAAGGCACAAAATAGAATGCGGATTCTTCTGTAGAGACCATGCCATACTCACCTGTGGAGCTCAAAAATCAGTGATGTGTCATTGATGTTGTGCAGAGAGTGAGAAATCCCTGGAGGGAGAAGGTAGTGTGTGCTTGAGTCTTCTCCCTTGGAATGATCAGTTTCATCCTGTGGGGGTTTATGAAGCATTGAAGCATCCTGGAACTGTGTGAGGTAAGAAAGACCGATGGTGCAAAAAAGAATACTTTTGCTGTTGTTCAATGTCGCTTGCCACCTCACCAGCAAGGAACATGCAACACCGGATCCTTCTCTTTGCAGTTTATTCGGGCCTTTAATTATCTTCTTGTCTCTCACTCACTCTCACTCTCACTCTCAGACATATGACAAACAACCCACTCACTCACTCTTAGACAAAGGACAAACGACCCGGGGGGGGGGAGGGAGTCCACTCATGGCTAAATACCCTCTGGTCCTCCAATCCCGGTAAGCCACGTAGACATTGCCCATAGGTCCCGAGGAAGCAAGCCACCATCCTTGCCTACAGCCAGTAAGGAGTTGTTTACTCCCGAGAGCACTCACCATCCCATCAGGAAGGTGGAAGGCGGAAACCAGCACCACCTTTAGGGCGTGGTACACGCAGCTCCCTACAGATCCCCCTTCTTTATTAAAAAAAAAAAAAAAAAAAAAAAAAAAAAAA
>PVIH01024357.1:0-22928 GCA_004025045.1 Sigmodon hispidus | reverse complement strand
TCCCCAACCCCTTATCATTGATTCTTATCTGTAAGTAATATACTGTCAGCACTGCTTGTTTTTAAACTTTATTTTAAAGGAACTACTGGGCCAGTGAAATGGTTGGGATACTTGCCACATTTCAGGATGATCTGAATTATTTTTTCCATGACATCCACATGGTAGAAGAGAATTGACTCCTGCTGATTGCCTTTTGACCTACACACTTGTGGCTTGGCATGAATATCCACACACATTAAAATATTCAAAAAGAAATTTTTAGCTATGTTCTAGCCTTGAGTTCTTGTGTACAATGACATCTCTTTTTATATATTTTTTTAAAGTCCACTAATGAGTGAGTACATCCCCTGCTTCTCTTTCTGGGATTGTGAAAAAAAAAAAAAGAAAGAAAGAAATACTATGATTAATGTCAGGATTTCACTGGCTTTGGTACTTTTAAAGGCTTTGTTTATATTTTTTTAAGTTTTAATGGAATTATATGATATGTATTTGTCCTAGTTTTTGAAGTTATAGTAGAATTCTGTAGTGAGCCCATATTTTCTTGTTTGTTTTTGTTATTGCTGTTTTCTTATTTTTAGTATGGAATATTTTATTAGTATTTCAAGTATTTCAAGGTTACAAAGTATGCATTTGTTAAAATCATTCACTGAATTTAGGTTTAATTTTGCTATCTAAAAACTCACCAGTTTTTTCAGAATCTTCAATTTATCAAAACAAATTTATAATGTATGTCCTTATGATTTTTCTGGAATTTCATTCATATCTGTTATAATGTTTGCCTTTCAATTTCTAGTTTTATTGAAGTAGGTCTTCCCATTTTTTGTTTAATTTGGTTAAGAATTTGCCAATTGTGCTTAATCCATAAAAATAAATAAAAAAGAATTAAAAAAATTTTTTAAAAAAGAAATTTTTATAGTAACTTGAGCCAAACAATTTGTAAAGGCCATTTTATACTGTGGATACAGAAACTTTAAGAAAGGCCTCCTACTTCCTTCTTTAGATTTTGGTTTTTTGACAAAGAGTCTTAATCTGTAGTCCAGGTTGACCTCAAACTCACAATAATCCTCGTGCCTCAATCTCCCAAGGGCTGTGAATGTAGCTGTGAACCACCATGCCTGATAAAAAGATCTAACAAATTTTTTTTTTAAGATTTCGAAATCTCTACATTTTATAGAGTGATAAAAGCAGGTAACTGCTGGGCAAGGTAACATATTCCTTTAGTCCCAGCATTCGTAAGGCAGAGGCAGGCAGATTGCTGTGAGTCTGAGACAAGCTAGGTCTACATAGCAAGTACCAAGCCAATGAGAGCTACACAGTAAGACTCTAGTTCAAAAAAGAAGCAACTAACAGATGTCATATTATGCTTGAAAATTATAAAAGAATAATAAAATGACAAAAACTATCACAACGTGGCTGATTTCAAATATGTACTTAATGGAATATAAATGACCAACTTACATCTACCGGTAGTGATTCATCTTCCTTTTCTGTTAGCCGCATGTAAGAACGATCTATAAACCAGAAACATACCATTAAGAAAATTGTAGCCTGTTTTCCTTTCTTAAAATGAGAGAAAAATCAATATTCCAAAGAAGTGGCTGGCTTATATGCTACATAAAGTAACACTAATCCCAGATTCCTCTTCTAATGCAGTCAGCCTTATCTTTATGAATTAAGTTTATGCTTGTCATGTCTTGTCTTTCTCACCTTAAATGAGTGGCTGATGGCCAAGTATGAAAAGAAATAACTGAGCATAATTCTTCATTCATTAGTATAGAAGATCTAGAAATTCTCAAACTTTCTTTCACTAAATGCTGAAAAAAGTTGTTAAAAATTATTTAACAACCAATAGGACTATAAAAATATTCAATGAGGAATGACCTTGTCTTTGTACAGTGAAGCCAAAGTGAAAGCTGGTATGGAAATACTTCTCTTCAGTGTAGTGATATAACTGGAGTTTCAGGACATTCTGTCCCTGCTACTACTTAACTCTGCTGCTGCCTTAACTTCAGGAGGCAGTAAGTGATTGAAGGATCAGGATTTGAAAGCTGGTAACCCCGAGTCATAGATAACAGCAGCTCTTCTATTTACTATAATTTATTGTACCTCACTCAAGACATCCTCAGCAACTCCAAGATTTATTTCAATTGTAGGGTGCTAAAAAGTGAAAGTGAGCAGAGTGTTTTTTAGTGCTGCAGAACCATTCAACTGTCCAGTTTCCTTCATGGTAAAATGGGAATGTAAAAGTTTAACAGGATTTATTTAGTACATGATTGCTGCACCACTATAGTAAAGGTCACTACGGTAGAGATGAGCATGCTACAACACCATAGGATGCTATCTATTGCCACAATTTCACATAACACAACTAATATCAAAGGTAATGCAAGTGTTTTGCCAGCATGAACATTACAGAGGTCTTGCTGCAGTTACAAATCCACGATGCATTCTAATCACTTGAAAAACATAAGATCCAAATCTTAAAATTCTAAATTAAGTAGCACAATTTCTTCTTCATAATGTACTCTAGACTAAAACTATCAAAATTGTTTTGAGTGAATGTGTTAAGACTCTATTACAAAGGTATGTTTTCAGGCTGAGTATATTTGAATTTACAGAACTTAGAGAGTAAAAATCAACCCAATATCAAAAGTAGTTTTGAATTAACCTTTTAATGTCCCCCTTCTAGCTATCTTTCCTGTTTGAATGAAGTCTAACCTGGCACTTTAACACTAGCTAAAGTGTTTCTTCATTGATGAAATGAGCATGTTGGACTTCAAGTAAGGGCCTTCCTTGCTCTATGACTGTATTATACAGACAAAACTTACTTTGAAAATAACACAGTACTCCAGTGTATCCTAATCTCCTCCAGGACAGCGATTCACAAACTAATATGCATGTAAATCACCAAGGGATCTATTAAAATAAAGATTCGGATTCCTTATGTCTGAGGTGGAGCCTGCGTGTCTACTAACAAGCTCCCAGGTGATGTCCATGATGCTGGTCTATTGACCACATTATGAGCAGCAAGGCTCTAAAGACACTTTCCGCGCGTGTCCCACCAAATTACTACTCTTCATGAGCACGCAAACACACCTTTAGCATATCCGTATCTCACTGTAATTATTTCTTGCAATTATTTCTCCACTAGCCTAAGAATTCCCTTACGGCATCGCGGGTCCTCTAGCATCTAAAAGCAGCATCAATCACTGATGTGAGGAAAAAATTAAAACTCACCATATAGCACGAAAAATTAAAACTCATCATATAGCACGTTATTTACTGCTCAAGGTCACACAGATTGAACAGTTAAGCAAAATTTTAACAACCGACCCTTTAATGCTACCGGTCCACTGCTCTTTCCCCGTGTCATACTGCCTCCCTGAGGCAAACGGTCACTCAACTTCTCAGACTGCCAGAACAGCGGAGCGCCCAGGATGCTGTCTACCTGTCATGAGGCCACAAGCATTCAAAGTTCTCAAGCCTACACTTTGTCTGAACCACCTTACGCTGGATCTAGCATCTCCTGTCTTGAGTTCTGGACCAGACTCCTGCTCCAAATCCTCTCTCAAATATCAACAACCTCTTCTAACCTTTCTGCAGTCTAGTGTTCCACAACCCTCCAATTTTAAGCCTTCCACCGAGGATCCTGAACTGCTTTACTTAGTCACCCCAAACTATAAGGTCTCTAACGGCTATTCCTCCGGCACTGGGTCCGACCAGTTCCTCGAGGGGGGGGCGCCCACACACAGCTCTAGGTGTCCCACACGCGAGAAGTCCCCGTCCTTCAGGCACTTACGCTGAGCAGCTGAAAAGGCGGCGTGGGCTAGGGCAAAGAGACCGACGCCTACAAGTCCTTTCCACAGCGATGGCGCCATGATCCGGAAGGAGCGGCAGCCCAACAAAAGGAGGCGAAGGGCGGCTGAGCTATTCCTTTTTTCACCGGCGGGTGTCCATGCGGCGCAGGAACATGACGTCAATAAAGCCCAGGGCGCGAAGTGCCGGGTGGCGCAAAACCCGGCGAGCCCTGAGAATGAGGCAAAGGGAATGCTGGGAAGAAGGAGAAAGCGACACGGAAAAAGGTCTTCGGGGCCTTCTCCGAGTTTGCGCAGAGCCGCTTCTCTGAGAGAGGCGGAGCTGAGTGGAGGGCGTGAAAGATCAGGCCAAGCAAGACCAATGGGGAGACGAAGAAGATCAGCCGCAAATAAGAGCTGGATTTGGAGAAGGGGCGGGACTTAAGGAAAGGTCCAGGAGGAAAAGAGGGTAGGGCTGCTGGCAAAGGTTGTTGGTGTAGGATTCGGAATCCTAGCAGTTTGGTATTTGTAAGTTGGTTAGTTAGTTGATTTGGTTTTCTTTCGAACCCAGTCCTTTGCTTTCATTAAGTCTTTCCTATGCTTCTGGTCTTAGGGAACTGGTACTGAGGAAGGTTGCAAGGGCATTAATATGAGGTAAATAAAGTGTAAAGGGTGGTAACTTGGGGGTTGTGGGTGGAGCCCTGAACGCTTGGCTTGCTGGAGATGCTTGGAAAATTAGCTTCTAACTTATTCTGTTTTACCTTTCTTCGAGAAAGATCCACGCGGAAAGTAGTGTTGCATAGCAGAACTGTAATAATAAAGGAATGTTTAAGACAGCTGGCTAGGATCCAAATGTACCCTCCGTTTTTGTCTTCATCCCCTAAAATGTAGGAATTTAAAAGTGAGGTGTTCCCTTGATCTCTTTTTGCTCTGCTTTCTGTTGACAAGCTCATTAAGCAGACCAATACAGATACTGTAGTGATTCCAAATCAATAACTGAGTCTCAAATACCACTCCTTAGCTCCAGGTCAGCATTCCCAGCTACTCACTCACTGCTGGATATTAATTTGCATGTGAGTAGACCCTGTGCCACATGACATTTATATGGCCAAATGTAACTCACCCCCTCAACTCTATATATAAGATACTTCAATGCCCCTGCTGAGTGGCACAGCTTTGTAAACTGTAAAAAGTAAATGAATGTGTAATTACCGTTCTTTCCCATCAACCTCTCAAGAACTGCCATCTGAATCAGTTGACTCACCAGTACCTGTCCAGTAATACTCATCATGCCTTTTAAATTTGAAGTATGACCACTTGTTACCTCCTTAATCTACTCTGATTTATATCACCTTCGAAACTCTATCATTTCTTTACTATGTTTGTTATGTTACTGTCGTTTGCTGCCTCTCTTCCCACTCTGGAATGTGAGATGTAAGCAGACAGATTTCTCTGTGCATAGAACATTGACTGTCAAATAGTAGACATTGAATACATATTTGTTTAATGAAGAATGAGTGAATATTGGAAAAGAACTAAAAGTGATTTTATCACTGAAAAGACCTTTACAACGACTCCTAGTATTTTGAATTGGATTTTTAATAATTCGTGTGGTCTTTTGATATACTTGGGTTTCTTCAAATCTGAAAAATAGGAAATTAAGATGGAGCCTTACTCTCTCTGAAGAGTGGATGGGGGTGGAGAGGTAAAGTTGAGAAGTGAGTGGGAGGCGAGGAGGGAGAGGGAACTGTGGTTGGTATGTAGAATGAAAAAAAAACATTTAAAACATGTAAAAGGGAAAAATGCCATCCAAGAGTCAACTTCTTTAAACTTACCTATATCATTTTTGTTCTAGATCCTATTACTCAAACATTAAGTCATGGACCTTACTGTTCTCTTTGTTACTCCACCCAGTGCTTGATCAAGATCAATTGCAATATCAGTTATTCCTCATTAAAACTTTTCCAGGTGGGGGCTGGAGAGGTGGCTTATCAGTTAAGAGCACTGACTGCTCTTCCAGAGGACCTGGGTTCAATTCCCAGCACCCACAAGGCAGCTTACAACTGTCTGTAGTTCCAGTTCCAGGCAAATAAATAAAGAAAAAAGTTTAAAAAAAACCTTTTTCAGGTGACTAACAACAATTTATTTATCTTAAGCAGAAAATGATGAAATGGTTGGAGGGCTTTGAGAGGCAGAGAGGTGGGAGAGGAGAGGAGAAACAGAGACTGACTCTCTTTATAGTCTCTGTTGGCCTCAGAACCCCAACTTACTGAAAGTTTTGTTCCTTATCTGCCTACCCAGTGCTGGGGTTGTTGGCATGTAACACTATAAACAGCTGAGAGTTTTCTTGAAGTGTCTGAGTTCTGGGCCACTTCTTTTAAAAAAAAAAAAAAAAGAAGAAGAAGTTATGAGGAAATACACCCACTGAGAAATCTGGTATTTGTATAAGCCACCAATGCATTTTTCTAGTCTTCAGAGAAGTGACTTGCTTCTAGAAAAACAGTTTGTATTCTGGTAAGTTACACTTGCATCTCCCCTCATCTCACTCTAAGTCTCATGCAGCCATTGCTCTTTTTTAACCTTTTATCTGTGTATCAAATGCCAGAAAACTAGCCTGGTTTTATGTTTTCTAGTCATAAACTGTTAAATCAAGCTCATGGGATTTGTTTTGAAACAGGACCTTGTTATGATGCCCAAGATGGCTTCAAACACTTGGGCACAAGTGAGCCTTCTTCCTTACACTCCCCAGAAAATATAGGACTACAGATATCTACCACTATACCCGTGGAATGGCATTTCAATTATCTCTAGATTCCAACCTGAAAGGAATCAAGGTGTCCATAGTTAGAAATGGATCATACAAATAAGTAATAGAATCCACTCAAGCATGATATTCTGCAGGTTGGAATTAATCCCAGAGTACAAGATGCAACTAATAACAGCACAGTTTTCCTGAGTTCTTAGAACAAAAATCAAACTACATAAAACACAGCATTTAAATTCCCAAGTAACCACAGAGGTGCCTTAATTATCCCCCCTCCAAAAACACTCCCTACGTGTACCATAAATTAATGATACAAATATTGTTGAAGGTGGGGATAATAATAGCTTAAGAATTTATAGAGAAATGTTTCCCAAGTTAATGTATTGACTAGAGAAAAGTGTCTCAGTACTGGATCTTTGTTTCATGCCAGCCAAATTCTTAAATATCTTCATATGTTACTTGTGAACATTTCAGTTTCTCATATACATTTTCCTTTTTATTTACATATTCTGACCTAGTTTGAAAATCGCCTTTCCTGCAAATATGTTCCTATTATAGATATCTATAAAAAATACATCGATTGTATGTACTGAAAGGGCTGGTGAGAAGGTTAGCTGGTGAGAAGGCTAGCGCATAAGAATCCTTGCTGCCAAGGCTATTGACCTCAGTTCAATCCCCAGACCCCACCTGGTGGTAGGCGAGAGAATAAATCTCTTAAAGTTGAGTACAGGTGAATGTGCAAACACACACTGAATTAAATAAATTTAAAAAAAAAGTTTCTTTAAGCTGTTTACGTTTAGAATAATATCTCTGGGTAACAAATTCTAGAATTTCTTTGCCTTCTAGGCAAACTAAGCTGTTTGCCTGCCCTGTTGGTCTGTCTGCCTGCCCTCTTCCTTCCCTTTCTCCCTCTCTCCTCCCCACTTCTTGAGTTTATCTGCAAACAAGGGATTGCATAGATCTTTCTCAGGTGAAGAATCAGATCAATAAAACAGCAGAAACTGAATCAGACAGGCAGATCTTCCACAGATCCATAGAGGTTTTACTTAACATATCCATCATGTAAAAAGTGTTTGTCTAGGTTCCCTAAAGACATGTAAGTAATCTCCCAGAGAAGAATTCACACATTTTTTAAGCCACAACAAAAATTAGGACAAAGGATAATCCCTTGGACACATTTTAACCTTTAGCCAGGCAGATGTATAGCTCATGCCTCTCTGTAGCAGCTCCTGGTGGCCCCAGGCAGCTGCCTAGCTACCGGAACTGGAGTCCAGGTCCCTGGTTTGACACTCTTCCTAGGAAACTAGAAATTTCAAAATTGACGTGACATCCTCTTATTTTCTTCTTATAGACATGGTCTGTACTTGGAAGAAATTCAGACAAGAAACAACAAAGCATGTATCTCAAAAGATCTAAGTAGCAACTTGGTATTTTGAGAATCCAATCTTAATAATTTGGTATTTTCATGATTCATGGCTTTGATATTTGTTTGCTGAATTACTTACACTACAGTAGTTTTCTAGAGCATGTACCCTGGACTGGGGTGGGGTCTGGATCCTGGCTTTTCCTTCTGTGTGTCTGGGAGATTGAAGGAGTTAGTCATCTCTGTGCTTTCCTTCCCTCTCCTGTAATTAAGGATAACTGTAGTGCTCATTTTTAGGGCTATTATCAGGATTGAGTGTGGTGATGCCTGTGAAGCATGTGAGTAATCTCATACATTGGAAGCACTCTGTAAACATCAACTATTGTTTTATTATTTAAAACATTTATTTTTAAAATTATGTGTATGCATGCGTGTATCTGTGAGTGGGTAGGTGCACATGAGTATAGGTGTTTATAGAAGCCAGAAGACCAGTGTCATCCCTCAGAGCTGGAGTTACATGTGGCTGTGAGCTTTTGGCTTGATGTGGGTGCTGGGAATTGAACTCACATTCTCTGGAAGAACAATACACGCTCTTAACCACAAAGCCATATCTCTAGACCTCCAATTTTAATTTATTGTTACTTTACTATTAATGTAGATGTATGTTGTTGGGGGAGAGTGATGCTTGTGGACCATGTGTGCCATGGTACGGATGTGGAGATCTCAGCACAAGTTTGTGGAACTGGTTCTCCACTTCCATCTTTCTGTAAGTTGTAGGATTTGAACTCAGATCCCTCATGATTATACAGCAAGTGCTTTCTAGCTGCTGAACCATGTCTTAATCCTCACTATTATTTTAATGTGTATGTGTGTTCATGTGTATGAATACAGGCGAGTACAGGTCAAAGGAAAACCCTAGGTGTTGGTTCTCAATCTCTATCCTTGTTTGATACAGGATCTTCTTGTTTGCTACTGTGTACCTCAGACTACTTAGCCCATGAACTTCCAAGAATTCCCCATTCTCTGCCTCCCCTGTTACTGTAGGAATACTGGGATTACAGATGTGTGTTACCAAATCTAGCTTCCTGTGTGTCCACGGATCCGAACTCAAGTCTTCATGCTTGTGCAACAGTGTTTTCCCCACTGACTGAGCCATCTCCCTAGCCCCTGTTACTTGTGGCGATATACTGTATACTTAATAAAATTAGTCTGGAATTTCATAGGACAGAGCCATCTCTCCAGCCTTGAACTTTTATTTATTTATTTATTTATTTATTTATTTATTTATTTATTTATTTATTTATTTTTATTTATTTGCCTTGGTGTTTGCCTGGAACTGGAACTACAGACAGTTGTTAGCTGCCATGTGGGTGCTGGGAATCGAACCCGGGTCCTCTGGAAGAGCAGACGGTGCTCTTAACCACTGAGCCATCTCTCCAGCCCCTCTCTCCAGCCTTGAGATAGGTCTCCTGGCTAAGAGTCCTGGCTGTCCTGGAACTCGCACTGTGGCCTAGGCTGGTCTTGAACTCACAGAAAGCCTCCTGCCTCTGCCTCCCAAGTCCCAAGACTAACGGATTGCACCACCACGGCCTGGCTATTAGGCCAGGCCAGAAATTTAACTACAGTTGTTGTTATTTATTATTGATTCTTTTACTTTTCCAAACTAAAGAGATTCCTTATCCCATTAATCTTTCCTAAAGCACCAGTTGCTTCTTCCTATGATGATGATGACTGAGACAGAGTCTCAATGTGTGGCTCTGGCTGGCCTAGACCTGCCTGCCTCTGCCTCTTGAGTGTTGACCCGTTGATATTTTAATTCGTGTAACCATTTCTATTAAGATATCTCTCAGGGCTTTATTGGTGCATATTCACAAAGTAACCTAGGTCACTTATATGAAGTTAATACAAGCATGCACTTCAAAGAGTCTCACTAATGACACTAAAAAAAATCTTACTTGCTTTTTTTTCACATTGGGATGGTCACATGGAAATAAATTGTGTGAAAACATTTGCATGTCTATGCTGGATTCAAACAAGTAGCTGTGACCTCTCTGGGTTCTGTTTGAATATAGGCATTCGCTTAATATTGCCTCAGGACTGAGTTCCTGGTACCATCCTTTTCTTCTTGAGAAAAGTCAGGACCTCCCTCAGCTTCAATACTGAAGGTATCACTCCCAAATCTACTGCTGGTGGTAACGTCACTCCTGAATGTCAAGCTACATTTCTAACTGCCTACTCCAATATCTGAAGGCTGATTTCCCGTAACTCTCCTTTTTATTTTGGGGATAGGGTCTTATTGTTGTTTATCCCTGGCTGGCCTGGCACTTGTTATGGACCCCAGGTTAGTCTTAGTCTTGTGACAATTCTTCTGCCCCAGCCTTCTGTGTGCTGAGATTACACTCATGTGTCACCATGCCAGGGTTTCCACCAGTATCTTACATCCAGCCTGTCCATAGCCAAGTTCAGCCTTATGACTTTCTGTTATTACTGCTAACAGTCTATGTTTTCCAATTATGCAGATTCAAAACCATGGAGTCCTATTCCAGTACTTCTTCTTCCTTTTTAGCAGTGCTGGGGATAGAACCTTGAGCCTTGTACATGCTGAGCACATGCACTGAGCTGTATCCTTAGCCTTCATCATTGTATTAGTTTGGTGTTTTTTATTCCAACTGTACCAAGTAAATTATGACCCTACTACATTTTGGCACTACTTCTGTTTTATTTTTTCCTATCTTTTCTAGTAGGAGAGTGTGGTTCTTTGAATGAGAAATGTTCCCCATAGGCTTGGGTATTTGAATAGTTGGTTACAAGTTGATGGTGCTGTTTGGAGTGGTTTAGGTGTTACAGCCTTGGTTAAAAAAAAGCATGTCATTGGGGGACCGGCATTAAGATTATATAGTCCCGCCGTACTTCCAGTACCCTCTCTGTGCTCCAGGCCCCTGTCCCTGCTGCCGTGCATTCCACTTACTGCTATGTGTCCCAGCATGGTGGGCTGATATCTCTCTGGAACCAAAAGAAGCCAAAAGAAACTCTCTCTTCTTTTTTTTAAACATTTATTTTTTATTTTATGTGAATTGGTGTTCTGCCTGCATGTATAACTGTGTAAGGGTATCAGATCTTGGAATTACAGACAGTTGTGAGCTGCCATGTGGATGCTGGGAATCCCGGAAGAACAGTCAGTGCTCTTAACCACTGAACCATCTCTCCAACCGAACTCTCTCTTCTATAAGTTGTGTTTTGCATGATGTTTGTCACAATGACAGAAAAGTAACTAATATAGAGAAGGAAAAGAGTCTCACTGTGTAACACAGGCTAGCCTCAAAATTTTGTTGCTCCTATCTCAACCTTTTGAGCCCTGGAATTGCGTGTGTCACCATCGGAAACTCCTTTTCCAAACTCCTTGTTGGCCTCCCAATACTCATCCCTTTGCATGTAATTTATTCCCCTTTCTTCTAGCAAACCTAAACTGGGGACATTGTTGACTGGGGAAAGGGATGAGCAAAACATTTCAGTTGCATTGTAGATCTTCTGTAATGTGACTTTCAACCAAACTTCCCCACCTTTGTCCCAGTACATGAATTAGTTAACCCACTGTTTATCAGGCACTTCCAGTGAACTCAAGATTGTGCTGAGCATGACTAAACTTATCGGTGTTTTTCAGTTACCAAGTATTTACTGAGTACTTACTGTGTACCAGGAATTGCAAAGCCCTCTTTCAGTTTAGCCTTGAACTGAGTTTATGTTCCCATGGAAATTTAACACCATTTGCAAACATGGGGATTTCCTTTGCAGTCAATGAAATTCAAGAGACACTTGCTGATGCAGTGATATGTGTTATTGGATACATTTTACATTTTCTTTTGTATGAATACATGTCGATGTGTGGATGGGTGTATGCCATGGTTCATGTGTGGAGGCCACAAAACAGCTTGCAGGACTTGGTTTTGTCTTCCACCCTGTGAGTCAGGCTTATTGACCTATCTTTACCCACCGGATGCCAGCCCCAGAGTACTACTTATTTTGGTTAAGTTTTGTGCTGGGTGTTGGTGATAAGGGACAAAGTAATATCTAATTCCTGCCTTCAAGGTGTTCCTTATCTTAGAAAATGAATATGATAGAGTATCAGGAGAGCTAGAATAGAGATGTTTCCAGGAGGTTCAGAGCCCTTAGGAAGGGGACCCCCTAACTCAGTCTGTGGCCGTCCTGGAACGTTTGGTGACCTTTAGTCTGGATTTATTAGCCAAGTAAAAGTTAATTTTGGGAGAAAGGGATTGGTTGTAGGCCTATTCAGGCAGGAGGAACACATGGAAACTATGAAGCATTCATGAAACTACAAGGTGTAATTTTTTGGCTCAGAATATCTGGGGTAAAATATATCAGGGGAGAACAGACCGGGAAAGTGAAGAAATGGCTTGAAGCCACAGTGCTCCAAACGTTGTGTCCCACGTTGAGGGGCCAGAACTAAAATGGGGTCACTGGAAGATGTGGAGCAAGGTTGTAACATCTAAAAGCAGAGTGGAGCTTCAGAAAGTGCTGTCTCATTGGAGTGTAGGGGAATGATTGACAAGAACTAAAGTAGAGGTCAAACTTTTCCGGAAAAAGGTCAGATAACAAATACCTCAGGCTTTGCAGGCCCCAACACCTTTACAGGATTACCCAACTCTGCCCTTGTCACAGGGAAACAGTCATTAACACTAAGCAAACAAATGGCAACACTTTTTTCCCAATACTCCACTGCGAATAAACACTGAAATTTACATTTCTGGTGATTATCACATTATAAAATACTCATTTGGGTTTTTAATTGTTATTTAAAAATGGCAAAGCTGTTCTGAGCTTCCAGTCGTAAAAAGGAAATCGCAGGTTTGTTTTGGCCCTTAGGCTGTCTGGTCCTTGATAACCCCCACACTAGGGGATGTGGTCACAGAAAAAATAGAATGCTTTTGAGAAGCTTATATCTCAAGCAAAAGAAGAAACAAATGCAGTAGATACTGGAAGCTTGAAAGAAGATACCTGAACATGTTGACAGAGCAGCAGGGAACAGAAAAGGAGTCACCAAATGTGGTGGGGGTAGATGGGCAATGGTTAGAGCTGCTTAGGGAAGAGGCCGAAAGGAAGTGCTGGGATGAACTAGATTGGGGAATATGTTTTCAGAGGAGGAAACACCTTTTACTTGAAGCTGAGGGGGAAGAAGGATGGGAGGACATGAATATGATGTTTAATCAATGGGAGGGTAAGAGCTTCTCAGAATGCTTTGAATTTCTCAGTGAAATCAGAAGGCAGGCTAGAATTCTGAGTTATCTATCTGATTACTGACATTCCTCAAGGGTGGTGGCAGAGCTGAGAGGCAGACAGAATCCCATAAACCAGACTCTCAAGTACTTTGGATGTGTAGGAGTGACCCGGAAGTGGTTAGATGTTGCAATTGATGAAAGAGAAGGTGACAGCTTCCTATGAAGGGTGGAGGAGTAAGGGCTTTGAACAATAAGGAGGAAGCAAAGTGTCAGCTCCTACAGGCTAACTGAAACAAGGTGTGTATGTGCACGCTCATGGGCATGTGTGCACATACACGTTGCCATGTAGGACAGTAAGGCTGTGATGAAATGAACAGCCTTCACTGGAAACTGCTTCAGAGGGAGGAAACGGAAAGGATAAGGGACCTCGAGAACAGTAACTGAGGGACTAGCTGGCAAAGCAATGGGAGAACACATTGACCCTGACTGGCAGGGAAGGCAGCAATGAAGATAAACGGTGCTGGGAGTGAGAGGGAACAGGGTGTGTGTGACAGAGAAGTGCATTGTGAGGAGGGAAGCCTAAGTGCTTGGAGTGATAGCTGTGTAGATGCCTCCTGGAGCACTGCTATCTCGAGGCCGTAGATGGAGAGAATATTGACTTTCTGGGGCCATGGAAACTGTGGTGGTAGTCTGGGGTTGGAAGAGATTTGTTCACTGTGGTCAAGGAAACAAATCTGTGCCTTTGTTTTTAAGATTCAGACACTCATCAGAAAGTGGTTTTGGGCAGAAGCAAAATAGCCTTGCAGTGAATGGTTTTGCCCAAAGGGTGTTCTGGAGCATCCAGCAAGGTCTGAAGAGAACACAGTGGAAGCCCAGGGATGCTCCTGGCATCATGAGATTTTTTGGGAAAACACACATCCCCAGCTACTAATAGGAGGGAATGGGCAGTTACTACTGAAAAAATTCCCAGCCTGTCAGACCATTCTAGAGTCATTTTTTCTTTCTCTGAAGTTTCACTATCTTCATAGGGCTTAAAGAGTTTGTTAGTGAATAGTCATCCCCACTGGGGCTGCTTGAAGCTTTTGTTCTATGGCTGGCCCTGAGATGAACGCTCTTAGAATGGTCCCTTTTATGCAAAATGGCAGGGCTGAGATTGCTAGTAGTACTAATGATGTCCTAAAGGCTTTGAGGAAGGGTACATATTCATAGGGGAAAGAACAAGCTCTTCTCCAGGATATACTCAGTATATACTCAACAGATAGAGGCCTGAAGGGAGTGTGACAAGCTAGGGCTTGAGACTTGTTGTATCTTATCCATGTAGAAGTGAAAGTCTAGAGAAAAAGAAGCCAAAACTACATAAGGAGTGATTCCACAAGTATGGAGATTTTTTTGAAGAGGTTCCCAAACACAGGTCAACTATGGAGGTGAAGTGTGGAAATCTTGCCTTGTGAGATCCCAAGGGATTCCAGAGGAGTACACAGAAATTACTGGAGGTGGGGAGAGGGGATGGGGTGGGAGATGACAGGTAGGGAGTCAAAGGTGAACCAACTGGTGACTTTTGCCTTAAAGTAGCAACCAAAAAACAGCCTAGACCTTCAAAGATTTCTCCCCCAAGGAGGGAAGTGCTTCTGGGTGAAGGAAAATCTGAGCACAAACTTGTTTATCTATTCTTTGCAAGGTTGATGAAGCTATGTATTCTGTTCCTGACATGGTAGATGACATATATCAGGCTTTGACTACTAAAGAAAACTCAATTATACAGATACACACATGATCAATGCCTTTGTGTGAGTTCTTTTTATGAACTCTTACAGTGTTATTGCCCCCCCATAATAACAGAATAAGGGGATTCCTATTTAAATTACAGAGCTGGAGGCTACTCTCAAGGGGACAACTTCTTATCCTATTAAGAGACGCTGGGGGACGATATCCAGATGGGTTATGAAGATCGATTCCTGTCCCCTTCCCAGCTGTCAGAACAGAATCAAACTAAAGGGTGCGCAATCTGTGTCTGATTACACTGGGCCCATGTTTCTTCAGCGGAAAACGGTGGGTGGGTTAGAGTCCATGAGTTTGGACAGAGCTCGAGCTTTAGGTGTGCCCCTAGGTGGGCAGACCAGCAAACGAATGGGGTCTCGCGGGCAGGAGCCATGACGGTCCCTTTAAGACTGGAGGCCCCGCGGGGCGGTACCTGCACCGCCCACTTGGGCTGCAGCACCGCCCCTTTCCCGTGAGCCCTCGGGGAGTGGTCCGAGCGGGCGGCTGCGGGTGAGAAGAGGGGCGGGGGTGGGGGGGTGGGGGGTAGACATGGCTGTGGCTCGGCGAGGCTGGCGGCTGGCGTCTGTTCGCCGTGGCATCGGCCGGTCCCCGTCGCGTCCGCTTATACGGCCCCTCTGGTTGCTCTTTGCAGTGAGCGTCTTTGGCTGGGCAAGGGCTTCAGACGGCTCCGGGGGAACGACAAGAACCATGGACGAGGAAATCGTGTCCGAGAAGCAGGCAGAGGAGAGCCACCGGCAGGACAGCGCCAACCTGCTCATCTTCATCCTACTGCTCACCCTCACCATTCTGACGATCTGGCTCTTCAAGCATCGCCGGGCCCGGTTCCTGCACGAAACCGGCCTTGCTATGATTTACGGCAAGTGTCTCAGATCCCTGTCCCCTCGCTGGCACTACCCCTTTCTCTGCTTGTCGGCTGCTTCTCCTGCCCTAGTCCTGCCCGGCCTACATTATGCTCCCCTTCTCATTCCATTTTCCGCCTCGCCTTAAACCGTTCTCCGTTTCTCTGCCTCACCCTCCCTTTATTTTTGCTACGCCCCCCATTTTTTCTACCTCGTTCTCAGCCTCACCTTCCCGTTTTCTGTGACTCTCCTCGCTGGCTGTTTTTGCCTCCGACCCCACCCCCTTTCTCCTCTGCACCCCTCTGCCCCTTCTCTGTCTGACTACCAAGCTGGGTACCAGTAAGGGTGGGTGTTGAGAATGGAAAAGGGAGTGCGATGGCTGGGATGGGGCTTGGGGCGGGGGAAGGGGAAGACATTCTTGCAATCAATGTCTCCGGGGTGTCAGTTTAAGGTTCCTTGAAGCTGCAGTAGTAACTGTACTGCCAGCATCTGGCATTCATTTGGAACCAGAGTCGACCTTTACTCATTGCCCAGCTTTTGCTATGCTTCCTTTCCAGATGCAAATGATAGCCTTACTCCGATAAAACCCACACAAAATAAAAACCTGAAGGTTCAGGACATTTTAAATGTCGTCCTAACTTATTACCCTCTACCTGTAATACCTGATAGGGAGACCCAGGGTTGAGGCTTAGGATTCAGGCTTATGAAAGTGAGGACGAGTAAGAGTTAAGGTTCTTCCAGCAGCATGTTACATACCGTGTGATGAGAACAGTTCAGCCAAATAGTAATTAAGAATCGTCACGCTTATGCATAAGGGTGACTTGCTGTTGGCATGAGGTTACTGACCAATTGCTGTGTAAATGATTTTGCTTCTTGAGTCTCACTGTGCTTTCTTTTGAGGTTATTATGTATGCTGGGGGGGCAGACCATAGACAGACAGACAGACAGACAGACAAACACACACACACACACACACACACACACACACACACACACACACACACACACACGGAGGGGAAAAAAAGGAAAATCAAACCATAGCCTTAGAAGCATTTTCAGCCATGGTCTTGCCTTGTGAGGAGGAAAAGAAAATATTGCTGACGATCTCATATCTCCCTAGGAGGATATGGCTGAAGAGATGAGGACAGACAAACAATCCTGTCTGTGCAGTACATGTGTACACATTATATTCATTTTGTATGGTCTTGAATTGTTGAGGTTTATTTCTAAGACTTTATAGGAAGGTTTGGCACTAAAAGGCATTTTTTTCCATGCAGCCCCAACCCCCTTCCAGTAAATCCAGACTTCTAGAATGTGCATGCATCTAACTCAAGGGTAGCAGTAAAACATAGTTGTAGTTTTGTGCCTTAAAAAAAATGCATGGGCTCAGGCTTGTTTTTTTACTTATAAGACAGTAATGAGGAATATTCCTGTTTATTAGGATGTCAAAAATATATTTCTTTTTCTTCTTTTTTTTGGAGACAGGATTTTTCTGTGTAACAGTCCTGGCTGTCTTGGAACTGATTTGTAGACCTGGCTGACCTAGAACTCACAGAGATTCCCCTGCCTCTGCCTTCTGAGTGCTGAGATTAAAATCTTGGGTCACCACTACCCAGGCAAAAATTGTATTTCATTTGTAATGCCTCTTAAGGCTAATTGATCGTACAAGTTGTATATTTCATCTAATTTCTCTGTGTGACAATATATGTGACTTGTTTGCTATCTGTAACTAATATTTACTAATTAGTTTATTATATAGTATTACAGAATCTAGAGACATGTAGGACTCTGAAGGAGTGTAAAGATAAATCCTAAAAAGCATATAATGACATTGGAACTTTGGTTAAATGCAAAATGAGCTGTATAATGTTAAAATAAGGAACTGATCACAGATAATATCTTTGCTATTGAGAGAGATGTTTTTAAGATTATAGTTGATGATACAATGCTTTAGATCAAGAACTGGCATTTTTTTATTTATTATTTATTTATTTGCCTTGGTGTTTGCCTGGAACTGGAATTACAGACAGTTGTTAGCTGCCATGTGGGTGCTGGGAATCAAACCCAGGTCCTCTGGAAGAGCAGACGGTGCTCTTAACCGCTGAGCCATCTCTCCAGCCCCAAGAACTGGCATTTTTTAAAGGGCTAGATAATAAAGATTGTTGATTTGAGTGGGGGTATAGCTCAGGGGTAGAGCATTTGACTGCAGATTGTTGATTTGAAGGGTCATGTATATTGCATTTTAATCTCTATTTTTTTCTCTTTGCAAACTTAAAAAAATGTAAATCAAACAAACAAGGCCCAGAGAGAAGAATCAATGGGTAAGAGCACTGACTGTTCTTGCAGAGGACCTTGGTTTGGTTCCAAGCCCTCACGTGGTGGCTCAAAGCCATCTGTAACACCAGTTCCAAAGGAAATAATACTCATTTCTGGACTGTGAGCAGTGCATACACATGCAGGCAAAGCACACATATATACATAAAGTATAAATATATATATATTGAGACACAACATCTTTTTTAACATTTATTTATTTATTGTATATACAATATACAGAAGAGGGCACCAGATCTCAAATAGATGGTTGTGAGCCACCATATGATTTCTGGGAATTGAACTCAGGACCTCTGGAAGAACAGTCAGTGCTCTTAACCTCTGAGCCATCTCTCCAGCCCTAACATACAACAGTCTTTATTGGGCTCACACCAGGAGTCCATTGGTCTTAAGGACCTCTGTGAACTTGCTGATCTTCTTCTCCATATTCTTTTTGGCCTGTTAAATATATTTTTAAATTAAATATTTAGGTTTTAAAAATAAATAAATACATAAAACTATTCTCAGCTCCTGTGCCATGGAAAAACAGACTGAGGTCTGAAGGTACAAACCCTTTGAGATTCAGCCCCAGATTTCTGTTTCACTGTGCTAGTAACTATGTATGGTCATAGCAAACCCCCACTCCTCCTTTCCTCTTACGTATTGGGAATGAATGATGAGGAAGAAGTGTTTTTGTCTAATCCTTGCCTCCATAAATGATAGCATAAATGATAGCTGTGCTACTATTGTTGCCGTTGCAGCTGCAATCCTCTGAGGCTCAGAAAAGTTCTTTTCATTGCTTAGTTTTAGAAGACACTAACAGTATTAACAAATCAAATAGGGACTTTGAATGACCTCGAAAATGTTTCTTCTTTGCTATCTGCTACCATTAATTTCCTTTAACTCAAGGCTTGAAGTAGACAAGAATAGGATTGTTGATGGCCTTTTCTAAAGTTTCTAATATGAAAATGAACAGGATGACCAAGTAAGTAATATTCTATGAAGGAACAGCAAAGGGTATCACTTGAAAAATATGAGGTACAAGAGTGTTAGTTTAGGAGTCAACCCTGGGATTGACTTGGAATTTCATAGCTTGTTCCATTTTCTCCTGAGAAATGGGGGCTATGGGATAAACAAGTTCCTAGTTCCAGACTAAATGGGATTTGGTCAATGTATTTTGAATGTCTATCAAACTCAAGTTTTCTAATCCTGACTTCTGCCATTTACCTCTTATGACTCTTGCACCATCATAGCTGTTTGCTATTGTGTATATATATATTTAAGATTTATTTATTTATTATGTATACAGTATACAGAAGAGGGTAGCAGATGTCATTATAGATGGCCATGAGCCACCATGTGGTTGCTGGGAATTGAACTCAGGACCTCTGGAAGAACAGTCAGTGCTCTTAACCTCTGAGCCATCTCTCCAGCCCCCACTATTGTATATATTTTTAAGATGGTTTACTTTGTGGTTTCTAGGTGAAAAGAGAATTTCTGTACCTCTCAGCTTCAGCCTGATGACAATCTAATTGTGACATTGGTTTCACTACATAACTACTCAGAAAAATGCTACTTGTTTTTTGGTTGACTGATAGAGATGGATCTTGTGTATCCCAGTCTGGTCTTAAATTCATGGCAATCTTGCCTCTGCCTCCCTAGTACTAGAATGACAGGCTTACATTGCCCACCTAGTTTATATTTGTAAGAGGCAAGGGTAAAAAGCTTAAACCTCAGCTGAGTGTGGTACTGTATACCCATGATCACTAAACTGAGGAAACAGGCAGCAGTATAACAAGTTGAAAGCCATCCTGGGCTGTGGAGTGAGACCCTATCTCAAAACAGTCAAAAAGCAGACTTAAGTCACTTTATGTGATCAGTTTCTAAATTGTAATATAAATTAACCATTGCTCTAGTTAAAAGCAGATTCTTAGCCAGATGGTGTTAGCTCATGCCTTAATCCCAGAACTGAGGAGGTAGAGGCCAGCCTGGTCTACAGAGTGAATTCTAGGATAACCAGGGCTACACAGAGAAACCCCATTTCACAAAATCAAAAACCAAACAGTCAAAAACAAAACAAAATAACAAAACCCCAGACTCTTATATGGAGGTGTATAGTGGTGGTCAGAGCTTAACATTGGATGGCTTCCTCAGTCACTGTCCACTGTACTTTTATATTTTTGGTTGTGAGCCTAGCCTTTAACGGCTGAGCCATCTCTCCAGCCCTGTCGCTGTATTTTGAGCCAGGTTTCTCACTGACCCTGGAGTTCATGGATTTACCTAGACTAGCTGGTCAACAAACTCCCTGTATTTTCCTGTCTGCACCTCTGTAGCACCAGGATTACAGATGCATTCTGCTGTAACCTAGTTTTTTCATTGGTTCTTGGGATCCAATCTCAAACTCTATGCTTACATGGCAAGCACATTGGCAACCGAGTCTTCTCCCCAGCCCCTGTAAACACAGCATCAATATACCCACATGTTTTGTTCATTGGACTAGCTTTCTTTTTTTTTTTTTTAAAACTTTATTTATTTATTTGCCTTGGTGTTTTGCCTGGAACTGGAACTACAGACAGTTGTTAGCTGCCATGTGGGTGCTGGGACTCGAACCCGGGTCCTCCAGAAGAGCAGACGGTGCTCTTAACCACTGAGCCATCTCTCCAGCCCCGGACTAGCTTTCTTAAGAAGCTTAAGAGTGAGTCACTGTTAGTAGAAATTGTTGAGGTAGTTAATTAAAAGTCTGAAAAGTGATCACTCAGTGCAGTGTGCTTACAAATAAGAAGCAAATGACAGAAAAATATTTGTTTTGCCTTAGGGAACCTTGTTCAGTTAAGTCCTAGGATTAACTATTGCTCTATCAGTAAACATGTATTAAATGTGAGTGTAGCATATGATGAGAAAGAAGGGCAGGTAGGTACCACATTCCCTGCCCCCAAAGTACGTATGATCTAATGACTAATTAGCTAGTGTTTATTGTGCATTACAATGTGTTAGACTTTATTATTCTCTTTTAAACAGCATCTCATTTATACCTTATAGCAACTCTGTCATATGGGTACTGAGGGCTCCAAGAAGTTAAATGATCTGCTTGATATCATATGTTTAGTCAGAATTCAAAGAATCTATCTGGTTTGAGAGTCTCATTTTCTTAGCGAGTAAATCACAATAATGTCAGTAAAAGCTTTGACTTTCTGTGTTGTCTTGAAATTTAATTAGCCACTGCCACAGAATTAACAGTGTTCTCTTAAAAGATTTTATTTTTTATGTATATGAATGTTTTGTCTTACGTATATGTATATACTTATGTATATGAGTGTATGTCTGTGCACCACATACATGTGTTGCTCTCAGAGGCTAATAGAGCTCCTGGAGCTGAAGTTACAGATAGCTGTGAGCTGCCATATAGGTGCTGGCAACCAAACCTGGGGCCTCTGCCTGAGAAGCCGGTGCTCTTAAATACTGAGACACCTCTCCAGCCTCCTAACAGAAATTTTGAAACAAGTTATTAATGTTTTTATAAATGCACACTTTTGCTAGGAGGCCTTGGGTTAAATGACCAGGGCCTCATTCATGTTAAACATCCTGTCATTGAACTGTATCTTCAAAGCCCTCTTTTTACTTTTTATTTTGAGATAGAGTCTCACTGAATAGCCCTGACTCACCTTAAACTTGCTGTAATTCTTCCTGTCTCTTGAGTACTGGGACTCCAGGACAAATACTTCTTTGTAAACTTTATTAGTAGTGGTGAGTGTGTATGTTTGGCATTATGTATTTGTGAGTGCAGGCATGCATATGGCACAGTACATGTTGGCGGCAGGAGGGTAACTGTGGAGTCAGTTTCCAGTAACTGAGCTGCGGTCATTAGGCTTGTGAACAAATGCTTAGCAAATGAGCCACCTTGCAGGCTGTTCCCAAACACTTCTTTTTTACTAATTATTTTTATTTTATGTGAATTGGTGTTTTGCCTGCATGTATAACTGTGTAAGGTGTCAGATCTTGGAATTACAGACAGTTGTTAGCTGCCATGTGGATGCTGGGAATTGAACCCAGGTCTTCCAGAAGAACAGTCAGCTGAGCCATCTCTCCAGCCCCTTCCTTCCTTCCTTCCTTCCTTCCTTCCTTTCTTTCTTTCTTTTTACCCAAACACTTCTTAAAGTGTAGAAATTTTTATCAATTTTGGCGACACTTAATTCTTCAGTGATATTGCTTCTGTATTTTTGAGCAACAGGGTTATAGGTTTCTAGACTGGAATCGCTGAGAAAGCCATGTTGCATTATCTAGAGAAGCAGGCAGCCGTGGGCTGAGTGGTGCTGTGCTGAGTTCCTATACCTGGGAATAGCACAAGTGGATCATAAATGCACAGGGGAGGTAGGCTTCTGTTTTGTGAAAATCTCTTTCTTTGCCTGTTATTAATTGAAATTTTGTAATATCAATATATTCTGTGCCTTCATATGTGTAGGATGCTAGATGTTTCTGCTTTATCTCCCAGACAAAGCACTCTTTTGTGACTGTCCTCTTTACTAGGAATTGTTTCAATTCCATGATTAGGATTTGACCTTTTACAGAACTTGAATTTAGTTGATCTGTCAACTTTTTTTTTCAAAGAAATTCCAGTTTTCCATCTGCTGTAATGAAAGGATCTGTCTTGTTTCCAACATAAGTCATTGTTCTCTATGCTGTTGTTTTATTTTCCAAGGTGTGTGTTTTAACTCTGCCTAAGTGCTGTGCTTTGATCAGGGTGCCTTTATGTTTCAGTGTGGGTTCAGGCATGCAGGGGAACCAGTGGACACTCTTCTTTGCATTGGAAATAATTGGAAATAATTTATGCTTCTCTTTTACTAT
>PVIH01024356.1:0-22928 GCA_004025045.1 Sigmodon hispidus | reverse complement strand
ATATATATTTTCCTTCTCAGGTCTTGACGGTGTTGAAGATTAGATAGTTGAGGTTGTTATTACTTCACATTTCAGCAAAGACACTCAAGTGTTAGAACTCTATTGTTTAAGATAAACAGCCTTAAAGCAATCCCTGTGCATTTTCTCGTATCAACATTTTAGATATTAAATTGTACTTTGTAGTTGTTGTTTGTTAGCATTAGTTTGACCTCACTTATGTTAGTACCTTTCTCTTTCCCAGACACTGTCTTATGATGATCCCTATAGTATGTAGTTTTATACCTAGTTTAGACATTCCTATTTAGACAAAACGGGGAGATGTAGCGGGAAATCAGGAACTATATATGTGAACGATCACGTCATAGGACTGGAGACGAGCGGGGCGTGGTTAACTGAAAAGGATTCCGGAAGTAGACCTTCGAGGGAGGGGACCAGGACAGGAAGTCGTCATTCTCTCGTGAGAGTTCCCCGACTGAGTACGCAGTTCGCTCCAGCTGCCTGGGAGTTCAGACGTACAGCGTGGAGATGAAGAATCTTCCTTAGAAAGGCTCTGACGCGCTGCAATCTCATCCTGTCATCTTCTCTTAAAACCGGCTCTGTTTTGTAAGCGATTTTCACCAAATAAACCCTGTTTAAAACATATCTCAGGGCGGGTTTTTACCGCAATAGCTGTGGACACACAGTAACCTTGATCTCAAGGTAACAGTAACAGCAGTTTCGGCTCAAAGTGAAAGTAACAGCCATAGCAAGGCTGGGGCTCTTTGGGAAAAGCTCAGAAAAAGATTTTTGAAATAAGAAGTAAAAGTCTTCTAAGGATGGGGTCTTCAACCTCATGTCCAAATTTTTTTGGCATGAGCTGCTATACCATGTCTCTTATCTTTTTCTTAGAATTTTGCTACTGTACCATGGATGTGGTTTAATTCCTTATTTACAATCTCTTATAAATACTGCCCTGCTAAGTTGTTTTGTCTTTTTGCCTGGCTGTATTAAATGTAATTCCATAAAGATTTAAGTTTAACTTACAAACATTTGGTATCATATAGTGTAAAGTTTTAAACCTTATGCTAATGAAACCTCCATTTGGGTCTTACTACTACCAAGCCCTAGGCTTCAAGGCTCAACCACAGCAGGATCCTTCAGTTTAACCTGCCTTAGGCTCTAGAGGCCTAGGCAGCCACGGACTTTAGCATAAGAATAAAGGCCAGGCTCCTAGCCACATAAGCAGGTTTCTGAGCAGCATAGACTCTGGATATTCTTGACATTCCTGGGTACAAGCCACTAATTCAGAATGTACGTTTTAGGTGCTCAAAAATGTGTGATTTTAATAATCACTATCTTTTCTTCAAAATTGATTGACTTTTTAAAGACTCATTCAGTGTGTTTTTCCAGAGTCATTTCATTATAACCTTTAAAGAATGCTAGAAAATGCTGTGCAATTGTGGTCTCTTCACCACTTACAGATGTGTAAATCACAGCAGCCAAATCTGCTCAAGTGGCATAGTTTCTAGCTGTACAGCTGGCCTTTAATATATATTCTCTTAAACTATTTAATCTGTTCACTGATATAGTCAATATGTGTGGCACAGATCCCTTCAGAAACAGCTAGTTATATTGCACCTGCGAGTAAAGTATGTTAACTTTCATTAAAAATACAGGCTTTTGGGGCTGGAGAGATGGCTCAGCGGTTAAGAGCACCGTCTGCTCTTCCACAGGACCCGGGTTTGATTCCCAGCACCCACATGGCAGCTAACAATTGTCTGTAGTTCCAGTTCCATGCAAACACCAAGGCAAATAAATAAATAAATAAATAAGGTTTAAAAAAAAAGTTAAAAAAATACAGGCTTTTGTGGAACAGAACTCAAGCTAGTTTATGTGGGATGTTTGTGTGTTCATTCTGACCTTCCCAGTGAAGGCAATGTCTGTGCTGATCAGTTTAGTGAATCAACATGTTATGTTTAATGTTTAATGTATTTGCTAATGTATTTTAAGTCCGTCAAAGATTTCATCTTAATACTGGATCTTTGAAATTTCATTTCAAGATCACAAAGGACCAAGCCATTAAAATAGTCAAACAGTGACCTTTGCGTACAGAATTTCTGTCAGTAACTATTTTGGAATGAATCCTTGAAGCATTTTGCTTCTACTCATATTTGGCAGATAGATGTTACTCATATTCCCTCCTTTGGAAGGATGGCCTATGTCCATGTTTCTGTTGATACTTGTTTTCATCTTAACTTTTTGCCTCTGCACATTCTGGGGGAAAGGCTAAGGATGTTAAAAGCCGTTGCTTATAGAGTTTCCAAAAGTAATTAAAGTTTTGCCAAATTTTGTGTTGAAGATTGAGATTTCTTATAATTTTTATAGGTCTGACAATTGTGGAAACAACTCATTGCACTCTTAAAGTTTGTCTTAAAACTAAGAAAAGAGAGTACGCAGCCATACCCAAAGACCATTTATCCTTCATTTATTTATATTTTAAATATTTTAACTGTGGATTCTCAGTCACTTGCTGCAGCTGATATATACTGGAGGCTTAGCAACATGGCCTTACCTCAGTTTCAATAAAAAAAATCTGACAGATGGCACTCAAATTAGACCAGACCCAGTTCTGGTATGGGCGAGAGGGTCTGTTTGCATTTCCCCCCAGGATAGAAATGGGTACCGGAGCATCTGACCAGGAAGATTCAATCGGAAAAGGTAAATGAGGCCAGGGAGCAAGCAGACAGTGCAGAAGCTCCTGTTGCTGGCCCTGATGGTACAGGTAAGTGTTTGCCATAATCGCAGTCATTTCATTGGCTGCCATAGGAGCCACGAGCCATATCATGCAGACTGCGTAGACTTTGAATGCGGTCTTGGCTAATGTAGTATAGGCTCTAGACATACAAAAGAATCTTATTGCCCAGTTAAAAAAGGGCTTGATGGTTATTAATCAAAGGATTGACCTGGTCCAAGAGTAGATTGATACTCTTTGGCAGCTGGCCTAGCTTGGCTGTGAATGGAAGTTCCAAGGGCTCTGTATTACCAGCGTACAGTATGAGAATTTTACCCATGCTGCTAACTTGTCTAAACAATTGTCTAGTTATCTTTTAGGTAATTAGATGGGAGAATTTGATCACTTGATGGCTCAGCTGAGAGTGACCATGGTGATGGTGAATTCTACCAGAGTGGATGCGGACCTGGCAGAAGGACTGGCGTCCTGGTTCTCTGCCACTGTGGATCACCAGAAAGAGTGGGCAGGAATGGGAGCTCTGGTGAGCCTGATGGTGCTGATATTCCTAGTGTGCCTGTGGTGAATTTGCTTTATTAGGTTCACTCAATGCCATAATGCAGCCATGATTCTACAAGCCTTTCCTGCCTTGGAGATGGGACAGTCCCTTCATGTTTAGCTGGCTACCTTGAAAGGTTAATTTTTCTAGCACAGGATGCGAGGCTTGCACACTGCACTTGGGATTCACTGAGGCTTGGATCCACCAAGGTTTGGAGCCCAAGAAGAGCATGTCTGATTGCATGCAGGTTGATAGCCACATTCCTGCCTCTGTGAAAAAGGGGTATCGGACAGGTCTGATGTTGTCTGGGTGGAGGACACCTGGAGAAGCATTAGGATACATTCCTTTGCACAACAGAAATCAGGCCTCTACTCTTGCCTGTTGCTTTTATATTAAAACAGGGGGAACTGTGGGGAGCTGCGTACAGCCACACCTTAACATGGCATTGGCCTTGAGTGCTCTCCCTGGTAAACAACTCCATATTTGACTAAGGCCAAGGATCTGGCTTGCTTCAGCGTATCTGAGCCTATCGGTGATGCCCACGTGGCTATCTTGGATTTGAAGCCCTGAGGGTATTTCACTAAGAGCAGGCTTCCTCCCGGGGTCGTTCGTGAGAGAATGGTTGTTTGTCTGAGTGAGTGAGTGAGTGAGTGAGTGAGTGAGTGAGTGAGAGAATGAGCAAGTGAGTGAAAGATATCTGAAAGGCCCGAATAAAGTGCAGAGAGAAGGATCTGGTGTTGTGTGTTTCTTGTGGGACGAGGTGGCACGCGACAATTCATCACAGGAAAAAATAGTCAAGAGGAGAATTCAGTCCTGAATATTTATGCCCCTAATATACAGGGACCTACCTACATAAAAGATACACTGCTAAAGTTTGAATCTCACATCAATTCTTACACCCTAATAGTGGGAGACTTCAATACCTCACTTTCAACCCTGGATAGTTCAACCAGACAGAGACTCAACAGAGAAATAAGGAGTCTAAATGAGGTTATGATGCAAATGGATTTAATAGATATCTACAGAAGCTCTCACCCAAATGCAAAGGAATATACATATTTCTCAGGTCCTCATTGAACTTTCTCCAAAATTGACCACATAATTGATCATAAAGCATATATCAATAGATACAAAATAATGAAAATAATCCCTTGTAACATATCAGACCACCAGGGCCTAAAGTTAGAGTTCAACAACATCAAAACCCAAAGAAAGCCTACCAACTCATGGAAACTAAACATCACTCTGCTGAAACATCCCTGGGTTAAGGAAGAAATTAAGAAAGAAATGAAAGTCTTCTTAAAATTTAATGAAAATGAATCCACGACATATCAAAACTTGTGAGACAAAATGAAAGCAGTCTTAAGAGGAAAATTCATAGTGCTAGATGCCTACATCAAAAAACTAGAGAAATCTCACACTAGAGATCTGAAAGCTCAGCTGAAAGCCTTAGAACAATTTGATGCTAACTCACTTAGAAGCAGTAGATGGCAGGAAACAATCAAACTTAGAGCTGAAATCAATACAATTGAAACAAAATGAACAATGCAAAGAATCAAAGATTCTAAGAGTTGGTTTTTTGAGAAAGTCAACAAGATGATAAGCCCTTAGCCAAACTAATGAAAAAACAAAAAGAATGTGTTCAAATCACAAAATCAGAAATGGAAAGGGGGATACAACAACAGACCCCAGGAAATCCAGACAATTATCAGATCATACTTTGAAAATCTGTATCAAACAAAAATGGAAAATCTCAATGAAATGGACAGCTTTCTGGGCAGGAACCATCTACCAAAATTAAATGAAGATCAGTTTAGTTTCCTAAACAGTTCTATAACCCTTAAGGAAATTGAAGCAGTCATAAAAAGCCTCCCCCAAAATAAAAGCTCTGATCCAGATTGTATCAGCACCAAATTCTACCAGACATTCAAAGAAGAATTACTATCGTTAACCATCAAACTATTTCACACAGTAGAAACTGAAGAAATATTGCCCAATTCCTGCTAGGAGGCCACAATTACCATAGTACCCAAGCCACTCAAAGACACAACAAAAAATGAGAATTATAGACCAATTTCCCTCATAAATATTGATGCTAAAATTCTCAACAAAATTTGAGCAAACAGTATATAACAATGTATAAAAAATATCATCCACCATGACCAAGTAGGCTTCATCTCAGTAATGCAGGGCTGGTTTAACATACAAAAAACCATAAATGTTATCCGTCATATAAACAAATTAAAGGAACAAAACCACATGATCATATTCTTAGATGCTGAAAAAGCCTTTGACAAAATCCAATACATATTTATGATTAAAGCCTTGGAGAGATCAGAAAAACAGGGAATATATCTAAACATAATAAAGGCATTTTAAAAGAAGCTGACAGCCAGTATCAAACTTAATGGGGAAATACTCAAAAGGATCCCACTAAAATCAGGAAATAAACAAGAATGTCCTCTCTCCCCTTATCTATTCAATATAGTTCTCAAAATTTTAGCTAAAGCATTAAGAGAACAAAAGGAAATTAACGGAATACAAGTTGGAAAAGAAAAAGTGAAGCTATCTCTATTTGCAGATGATATGGTTGTATTCATAAGTGACCCACAAAATTATTCTAAGGAACTGCTTTGCCTAATAAACACCTTCAGCAATGTAGCAGGATACAATATTAACTCAAAGAAATCAGTAGCCCTTCTATATATTAAAGACAGAAGAGCTGTAAAAGAAATAAGGGAAATATTACCCTTCATTATAGCAGCAAAAATTATTAAATACCTTGGAGTAACTATAACCAAAGAAATAACAGACCTATTTGACAAAAATTTTAAACCACTGAAGAAAGAAATTGAAGAGGATATCAGATAATGCAAAGCTTTCCCATGTTTCTGGATAGGTAGGATCAACATAATAAAAATGACAATTCTAACAAAAGCAATCTACAGATTCAATGGACTGCCCATCAAAATCCCAGCACAATACTTTTTGGACCTTGAAAGAACAATATTCAATTTCATTTGGAATTACAGGAAAACCAGGATTGCCAAAACAATTTTACTCAACAAAAGAACCTCAGGAGGTATCACCATCCCTGTCTTCAAGTTATACTAGAGAGTTACTGTAATAAAAACAGCATGGTACTGGCATAAAAACAGGCTTGTGGATCAATGGAAAAGAATTGAAGATCCAGACATTAACACAAAAACCTATGAACACCTGATCTTTGACAAAGAGGCCCAAAACATTCAATGGAAAAAAGATAGTATATTTAACAATTGGTGTTGTCATAGCTGGATGGAAGTGTGTAGAAAAATGCATACAGATCCCAGTCTGTCACCCTGCACAAAACTCAAATTCAAGTGGATCAAAGACCTCAACATAAACCCAGCCACTTTGAACTTGATAGAAAAGAAAGTGGGAAATACACTTCTATGAATTGGCACAGGTGACCACTTCCTAAATGTAACACGAGTGGCACAGGCACTAAGACCAACAATCAATAAGCGGGATCTCCTGAAGCTAGGAAGCTTCTGTAAAGCCAAGGACACTGTCAATAGAACAAAATGACAGCCTACATAATGGGAAACGATTTTCACGAACCCTACAAGTGATAGAGGACTGATCTGTAAGATATATAAAAAGCTCAAGAATCTAGAGCCCAAAACCTTGAATAACCCAATCAAAAATGGGGTATTGATCTAAAAAGGGAATTCTCAGCAGAGCAACTACGAATGGCTGAAAGGCATCTGAAAAAGTGCTCATCATCTTTAGCCATCAGAGAAATGAAAATCAAAACAACTTTGAGATACCACCTAACACCTGTTAGATTGGCTAAGATAAAAGGCACAGATTACAGCCTATGTTGGAGAGGATGTGGAGCAAGGGGAACACTCCTCCATTGTTGGTGGGAGTGTAAGCTTGTTCAGCCACTTTGGAATGCAATATGGCAGTTTCTCAGAAAATTGAGAATCAATCTCCCCAAGGACCCAGCAATACCATTTCTGGGTGTACACCCTAAATATGCACATTCATGCTCCAAAGGTATTAGCTCAACTATGTTCAAAGCAGCATTATCTGTAATAGCAAGAACCTGGAAACAACCTAGATGTCCCTCAACTGAAGAATGGATTAAAAAACTGTGGTACATCTACACAATGGAATACTACTCAGCAGCAAGAAAAATTGATATCCTAAAATTTGCTGGCAAATGGATGGAATTGGAGAATATCCTACTGAGTGAGCTATCACAAACTGAGAAAGATAAGCAGGGTATATACTCACTTATCAGTGGACTCTAAACAAACGAACAAACAACAACAACAAATACGCAAAGCATGCCTAAGCTGCAAACCACAACCACTGAACAGCTTGTGATCAGAAACACCCTGGATTGACACCTTGGATCCACTCCGCCTAGAGGAACACCCAACTCACTCTTGATGGAGGGGGGAGAAAAGTGGATCTGCCAGGAATGGAGGCTGAACTATGCAATATTGGGGCAGTGGGACCATGGAACTGCCTGCAGCCTGCCTAGGAATGGGATGGGGATTTTTGTTAAAGAAAGAATGTCCTAATATGGTGTGAGGGGGTAGGGACCTTGAATAAGGATATACAAGATTAGAAAGTATGACTTCTTTGTTTATATTAATAATAATAAATTTATAATACAGTCTATATCTTAAGAGAAAAAAAAGAGAGAAATTTCAGGTCTTTCATCAGCTGGTACAAGAGCATTTAAATGCTCAGCATATAGAACAATCAACAAGCCCTTGGAACTCTCTATATTTTTCATTAAAAACTATTATGGAAAGTGGAAGATGGTGACAGATTTAAGTGCAATAAACAAGGTGATCCGGTCAATGGTTTCTCTATAGTTTGGCATTCCTTTGCCTTCTCTTCTACCAATATAATGGCTCATTATAGCTATCAATTTAAAGACTGTTTTTTTCACAATACCTTTAAAAGAAGAAGATAAAGAAAAATTCATCTTTACAGTGCCCCCTTAAAGTATTTCTTGACTTGTGAAGAGGTATCAGTGGAGGGTCCTCTCTCTAGGAATTATGAATAGTCCTGTACTATGTCAATATTTTGTATAAAAGCCAAATAAAAAAATCACAAAAATCCATAATATACCTTTATATGATGACATCCTATTGGCAGAATTAAACAATGATACTGTATAAGAAAATGATTGAGGATGTTAAAAAATTGCCTGCTTGGAGATTACAAATAGCTCCTGAAAAAATAAAACAGGGAGATTCCATCAATTACTTAGGTTATAGAATAGACCTTCAAAAAATTATACCCTGAAAGGTATAAATCAGGAGAGATAGATTAAAGAATTTAAATAATTTTCAAAGACTACTAGGAGACATTGCCAATTTATGAGCTGCTATTGGAATAAAAAATAATGAACTGAATAATTTGTTTAAAACTTAAATGGTGACAAGGAATTAAATAGTACAAGAAAATTGTCACCTGAATCTGAGATAGAATTGGCTTTCATAGAAAAGAAATTACATGATACACATTTGGATCACGTAGATTAAGACCATAATTGCATCCTAATTATCTTGCCCTCTAAGCATTCCCTTATGGGAATTTTAATGCAAAAGTAAAATGTTATATTGTGATTGATATTTCTACCACATAAACCAAGTAAAAAAAATTAAGACACATGTGGAAAATATTTCTTAATTGATCTTTAAAGGAAAATTAAGACTTCATCAGTTAACAGGAATGGTCATAGTAGAAATTGTTTTAACTTTAACTAATGAAGAAATTGATTAATTATGGGTAGAAAGTGAACGTTGGCAAAGAGCCTGCAGTACTTTTTAGGAGATACTAACAACAAATACCCTCAAAGCAAAAGAACTGAATTTTTTTTCTTCCTTCTTTATTTTGTATTTATCAAAAAAAAAAAAACCAGTAAAAAAAATTTAAAATGCGGAAGAGTTAACAATAACTATACAGAGGATAAAAATCATAAGCATGGCTTATCAAGAGTGGAAATACAAATAAGATTGCTACACATATATTTTCTTTGTGTTCAACTTTCCCTCTGAATTTTTTTTCCATCCCTGTATATCCTTATTCAAGGTCCCTTCCCCCTCTCACCACATCTGGTCATTTTTCTTCTCTGTAACTCCCCATCCCCTCCCTGGGCAGGAAGCAGACAGTCCTATGGTCCCACTGACTCAATAATGCTTGGATCAGTCTCCACTCCTGGCCAAATCCATTTCTGAACTGAATTTTTAATGAAAACTAATTGAATTCTTTCTTGTGTTTTATGAGATAAACCAATTACTGGAGGTCCAACAATTTATATCTATGCAAGTAAGTCAGGAGAGGCAGGTAACAAATCAGAAAATATAAGTAAAGTGTTGGCTCAAAGCCCTTATAATTCTGTTAAAAAGTCAGTATTGTATGCTATTCTGATGGTATTAATGGCTTTTATCCAAGCTCTCAACATAGTAACTGACACTCAGTATGTAGAAAGAGTTAATTCTACAAATTGTAAAAGCTGACTGTATTAATGATGAGTCAGAATTAGCTTCATTATTAACTTAGTTACAAGAAATAATCAGGAATAGGGATCATCCTTTCTACATGACACACAATCAATCTCATACAGGTCTGTCAGGTCCTTTACCAAAGGTAATGGTGAAATTGATAAATTATTAATAGGAAATATGTTAGAGGCTTTAGGTTTTCATAAAAAATATGTCAAACTATGTGCTAAGTTGGGGAAGAGGTTTTGGTTTTGTTTCCACAGGTGAAGAAAAGTTATGGGTAACATCAAATTTAATAAATACTTGATTTATACTAGAGAAACTTCAAGTAAATAAGAATAAACAGCTCATCTACAAATACAACAATTCTTACAAGGGTTGGGACAGAGTTTTGTTTTTGTTTTTACAGAAAGCCAGAGATGCCCATCTTCAAGAAGTTAAAAGACCTTGGGCATCTAGACATGTACAACAGAAGGGAGGTTATCAAGAAAAATTCAGAAGCAAAAGAATATTTCATCCATATGTACTAATATACTCTATGAGATAAAAACTTTCTTCTTAACCTTTATCTTTAATTACAAGATAAGTTGAATTCCCAATTAAATCATAAATTATGTCTGGCTTTGTAGTTAGAGTGTGGCTCTCTCCTTCTCTAAACCCAAGCATACTTGTTAAAGAAAAATACAAAATCCCTGTATCATATCATAAGAGCCACCTGATATGGGACAAAAGAATGACTAAAAAGAAGTGACAGTTCTATTACCACTAACCTTTTTTTATTTATTTATTTTGTATTTATCAAGAAAAACAGTAAAATAAATTTAAAATGCTGAAAAGTTAACAATAACTATAAAGAAGATAAAAATCATAAGCGTGACTTATCAAGGGTGATAATGCAGATAAGATTGCTACACATATATTTACTTTGTGTTCAGCTTTTCCTCTGAATTTTTTTTCCATCCCTGTATATCCTTATTCAAGGTCTTTTCCCCCTCCCAACACATCAGGTCATTTTTTCTTTTCCACAACTTCCCATCCCCTCCCTGGTCAGCAAGAAGACAGTCCTATGGTCCCACTGACCCAATAATGCTTGGATCAGTCTCCACTCCTGGCAAATCCAGTTTTGTCCCCCCTCCCTCAAGAGTGAGTCAGGTGTGCCTATAGTTGGAGTGGGATCCAAAGGGTCAGTCCAGGGTGTCTCTGATCCCAAGCTGTTCAATGGTTGTGGTTTGCCGCTTGGGCATGCTTGGCTTTTTTGTTTGTTTGTTTGTTTAGAGACCACTAATGAGTGAGTACATTACCTGCTTATCTTTCTGAGATTGTGATACCACACTCAGAAGGATATTCTCCAAATCCATCTATTTGCCTGCAAATTTTAGGATATCATTTTTCTTACTGCTGAGTAGTACTCCATTGTGTAGATGTACCACAGTTTGTTAATCCATTCTTCAGTTGAGGGACATCTAGGTTGTTTCCATGTTCTTGCTATTACAAATAATGCTGCTTTGAACATAGTTGAGCTAATACCTTTGGAATGTGAATGTGCCTCTTTAGGGCACATTTAGAAGTGGTATTGCTGGGTCCTTGGGGAGATTGATTCTCAATTTTCTGAGAAACTGCCATATTGCATTCCAAAGTGGTTGAACGAGCTCCCACCAACAATGGAGGAGTGTTCCCCTTTCTCCGCATCCTCTTCAACATAGGCTGTCATCTGTGCCTTTTATCTTAGCCAATCTAACAGGTGTTAGGTGGTATCTCAAAGTTGTTTTGATTTTCATTTCTCTGATGGCTAAAGATGATAAACACTTTTTCAGGTGCCTTTCAGCCATTCGTAGTTCCTCTGCTGAGAATTCCCTTTTTAGATCTGTACCCCATTTTTTGATTGGGTTATTCAAGGTTTTGGGCTCTAGATTCTTGAGGTCTTTATATATCTTAGAGAAATGACAAGGGGGACATAACAACAGACCCCCAGGAAATACAGAGAATTATCAGATCATATTTTGAAAATCTGTATTCCACAAAAATGGAAAACCTAGAAGAAATGGATAGCTTAAGAAATTTAAAAAACATAGGTTATTTTTTTGACAATGGGACATCTGCTCCTGGCAGCACCAATCCATTTCAAAGAAGATTATGGACGTGAAGTAAACCTCTCTATATGAGTTAACCTTCTTTGTGACAAAAGTTAGCCACTGGGAAAAAAAATACTCTTACTCTGACTGCTGAAAATATGATATTCTAATGGACAAACAGGAGAAACACACAAAAGAATTGCCAAACCTTGCCAAGGCAAGGTAGAAAGGGTTTTGGAAATATACTGCTGCACAGAGAATTCTGTCAGACATGCTAGGCCTGTAGGTCAAAGATGGACACTTCAAGGACACAGAAAAACAATGGGTGTCTGTCCAGGCAACCAGCTATTTCATTAGTTACATTTTTGGAAGTTGCTTTTTACTTACTATTATTTCCTGCTTGAGTGTTAAGGAATTTAAAGATGAGATAGTTAATAGTTATAGTTTCCTAGTGCCAGTTTTAGAGAAGAAACTTACTTAGAGGTTACAGTGTGCAAGTTTAACAGACATGGAAATATAGTTTTTGGTTAGTAATACAAGTTAGATACAGAATGGATTAGATACAATCCTTTAGACTCACCAAAATAGGATAAATAATGAAATACTTTCTTCAAATTTGTCAAATATTAACAAACTGGACATTTTTTATGTAATTATTATTTGTATATTACCATTGTATATGTTTTTCCTATGTTTGTTATAATATTCTTTTTTATTTTTTGGCATGAAAGGGGATATGTGGAAATGTGTTAAATATTTAATAAATCCTGGGATATCAGAGAGACCACACAGTCTAATCCTAGGCAGACAGCTCAAGAAATCCTTGATCCTTGAACACAATGATAAACAACTAAGTTAATCACACAGACCTCTAATTCCAGCATGGGGAAAGCTGGGAGTGGTAACAAACATCCTTTATCCTATAACTCCAGAGACAGAATTTCTGTTTCTGTGAGTTCAAGGCTACATCTGGATGCAATAGGGTATATATAAGCTCATAGAAACAGACAAAAGCTATTGGCAGAAGTGACAGACAGAAGCCAGGAGTGAGGCTGAGGAAGTTGCAAAACAGCTGGGTGAGAATTGACTGTGGTGCTTCTCTGTAATATTCCAGCCTTCCCCTGATAATTGGCTCTATGTCTCATCCATGCTACTACAAATAGCCACTGAGAAACCTTCAAGAAAAGTAACTAGGCCCTCCAAGAATAGGCAACTGTCCACTGACATGGGAACATGTGGAGTTTCAAAGGTAGGGATCAGACTGTGTTTATATGTGTGGACTGGCACTTCAGAGCCCATTCCCTCCAGAGGAACACCTAATCCAGTTTTGAAATTATGAGGAGGAAATAGGACCTGGCTGGAGTAGATGCCAAGCTAATCCAATCTTGGGACTTCTTACTGTTTTTTGGGGAGGGGATGGGGAGATGGGGGGGAGGGAAGCTGAAGACTGACTCAAAGAGATTGGGAGTGGGAAAGGAGAAAGAACAAAGGGATACGTGTGGGGAGGAAGGAACTTATTTTATAAATAAATAAGAATAAAACTGTGTATTTATACCATACTCTAGGGCAAATACTATGCTTAGGATTAGTTGATCAACTAAAGTAATCTACTCTTTCTTGTGTACTCTTTGTTTCATTTTGATTTTGTTTTGCTTTGTTTCAGAATTTTTAAAATTTAAATGGTTGTCTTTTTGTTGTTAGTTTTCTAAGAAAAAAGAAAGCTATTTTTTTTTTTTCTAACCCAGGGGAAAAATAATGAAGTTAATTAATTAGTAGAAATGAAGGGAGGATCTTCAAGAAGTTAAAAAGGGGAAAGTTGATAATCAAAAACATATTTTGTGGAGAATATATATAATTTAAAAATATTAAGCAATGAATGAAATGGTGTCGTTTTGTTAACACTGATATAAATGGAGATCATAATGTTAATTGAAATAATTATACTATGATATACAAGATTTACATATATTCTGTAATAATTCAGAAAACAACACAACATGAAGTTTGAGAAGTATAGTCAGAGAAATCAATAAGACTTAGACTCAAGCCTCAGAGTGTGAAGTTAATAACACAATATTTTTTAAAAAAATCATTTTATTACAATATAACCTATTACTATGTACAATATTGAATATATATATAATGTAATGGTCTCCCTCCTACATACATGTTTTGGTATCAATAATAGCTGAGGTTAATGGTTCAACATAACGTTCAATTGGAATTTGCGTGTAATCAATGCTTTTTGCATAAAGTACATTTGTCAGGGTTTCCAAGAGTCAATGAACATATATAATGGAAAATATTGAGCATTGTCTCCCCATTTTTTGTGGATTCCATTTACTTTCCTTTTTATATGTACATATTTTGAGATGCATATAAAAGAGTAAATTTCCATATATACCCTCAAGTGTTGTCATTATTCATGTTCCCTTTCTTTCCAACCTTTTCATCTGCCTCATTATTTAAACTTGCAGATATACTCTCCTGTCTTTCTATGAATATATACTTCATTTCTTCTACCTCTTATGATCCTCTCTTCCCAACTAGCCTCTTACTCTATACCTAAACTCCATTATATTGATGGTAGAGTGTCTAAAACATTTACAAGGTAATATTACAAAATTTCTTCATTTAGCTAGATTGTTTTTTTTCTAACTTAATCCATTTTATTTACATTTTTATTCTATTTTTAAAATGTAAATAATACTTTATTGAGTAAATATACCACATTTTTTTATCCATTTATCTGTTGGTATCTAAGCATTATCAAATTTCTGGATGTTAGGAAGAGCAATAATGAACATGGATGAAATGTCCTACCAAATGCAACCTACAGAGGCAATATAGAATCTCGGTATTATTTGAGATTCTGAGGTAGAATGCAAATTTATTTGGGTACATTCATACAAGTACAATAGCTGGATCTTGAGGTACAATGTTTTCTGGATTCATGGGAAATGCCACATTTATTTGCATGGCTATTGCACAGATTTGTATTCCTACCAACAATTATTAAATGTTCACTAGTCTCATATACTTGTCAGGTTAAGCTGTTGTTGATTTGATTGGTATTGGCTCTTGTGTTTGGTTTGAGTTGAAATCTTAGAATAGTTTTGATTCACATTTCTCTAATGACTAGAGATATTGCATATTTCTTAACCATTGTCATCAATTTGTGTTCATCTATTTAGAACTGTCTGTGTAGTTTTGAACCTTTTTCAATTAGATTGTTTTTCTGATGTCAATTTTAAAACTTCTTTATATATTTTAGTTTTAACTATCTATTAAATGTGTATATGGTATAAGTCTATTGGCATTCTGTAGGATTCTACTTTGCCTGAATAATGGCATGTTTTGACATAGAGATAATTTTCATTTCAATAGTTCTTATTAATTGATTGTTGTCATTAGTGAGTGTGCTTTTAGCATCCTGTTTACATTGTCTTTTCCTGTAACAAAATGATCAAGACTATCTTCCACTGTGTTTTCATCAGAAACAAGGTATCCTGCCTTCAGTTAATGTCATTTATCTACTTGATGTTGATTATTTTCTGTAGGGTAATCAGAATAGGTTTTTTGTTTTGTTTTCTTTTATATTCATTCCTTCATTTAGATGAACATTATTTGTCATAGGTGGTATGTTCTTATATATATATTCATATATATATTTATATGTATATTACTTTTATTTGCAAAACCAGGTGTTTGTAGAGGTGAAGACTTTATTATTAGTCTTAAATTGGATTGCATTGATTAGTATGTCTGTTATAATGTCAGTTCCATACTATTTTTACTCTAATAAAATAGCTCTTAAATACATATGGATATCAAGGATGGTAATAGTTCTTTTACTACTGGGGATACTTTTCACTATCTTGGATATTCTTAGTTCCATATGAAGCTGAAAATTACTTTCAAAGTTTTGGTGAAGAGTGAGGCTGAAATTTCTTTTTTTTAACATTTTTTCTTTTTATTATGAAAAAGAAGTCACATTTTCTATCCTTGTATATACTTATTCAAGTTCCCTTTCCCCTCCCAACACATCAGGTCAATCTCTCTTCTCCAAATCTTCCCATGCCCTCCCACACCCAGCATGTCCAGGAGGTCCCAAGGATCCAAGGTCCCAATATTACACAATTCAGCCTCCATCCCTGATAAATCCAGTTTTCTCCTGGCAACATCAAGACTGAGTCAGGTGTTCTTCTAGGGGGAGTGACATCCAAGGTGTCAGTTCAAGAGTTACCAATACCAAGCTGTTCAGTGGATGTGGTTTGCAGCTTGAACATGCTTTGCTTTTTTTCTTTTTTTTAGAATCCACTAATGAGTGAGTACATCCCCTGCTTACCTTTCTGGGTTTGTGATACCTTGCTCAGGAGGATATTCTCCAAATTTATCCATTTGCCTGTAAATTTTAGGATATCATTTTTTCTTACTGTTGAGTAGTACTCCATTGTGTAGATGTACCATAGTTTGTTGGTCCATTCTTCAGTTGAGAGGCATCTAGGTTGTTTCCAGGTTTTTGCTATTATAAATAATGCTGCCTTGAACATTGTTGAGCTAATGCCATTGGAGTGTGACTGTGCTTCTTTTGGGTATACACCCAGAAGTGGTATTGCTGGGTCCCTGGGGAGACTGATTCTCAGTTTTCTCAGAAACTGCCATACTGGATTCCAGAAAGGCTGAACAAACTTACACTCCCACCAAGTATGGAAGAGTGTTCTCCTTGCTCAACATCCTCTCCATCATAAGCTGTCATCTGTGTCTATAGAATTGAGGATTCAGACATTAACCCAAAAACCTACAAGTTGGCACAGGCGACCACTACCTACATTCAAAGAAAGAATAATTTTTTCTCCAATGGAGTCTTATTGGATTTATTGACCACACCTAAGAGTAGTCCCATTCTCTAGCATTTAATTGCCAATATAACAATAATATAAGTTTTATTTTGTAGACATTTTGACTCACATTGATTTCTTTGGGCAATGTTTAGTTTTGTCTTTCACATGTATATTGCAGTGAATGTTTCTGGTGGGTATATATGCATATGTTTCTCTTTCTTTTGATTCATTTGCTGTATTTTCATTTTTCTTTGATTTTTGTCCCTTTGTTCATGAAGTAAACAGGTATTGGCATGGAGTTTGATGGTAGAAAGTTAGAAGACTGTTGTTGGTAAGGTGAAGAGTAATCCATTATTAAAATAAATATAAAAATATTTTAATAAAAATATGAGTAACAAAAAAATCTTCAACATCCTATGAAAATATAAAAATTTCAAGATAGGACATTTCTGATTAATCAAGAAAGAGCTGCAAGTTGCTTCATATTTTAAGATTTTAAATTGCACTGCAGATATATAGTAATATAAGAAGAGTGGAATTGGAAAAAAGTTTCTCTGTTCAATTGAATGAAATTAAAGATGTGAATATTACTATCTGCTTTTTGATAAAAATGTGAAAATCTCATACTACAAAAAGACAGTACCTTCAATTAGTGGTGCTATTCATACAAAATTAATTTATGTAAAAAATTAAAATGTATAAAGATTTGTCTGTATGACAAAACTCAACTCAACTGGTTAAATTTCCTTAAAATAAGATCAGATATTTCAAATCTAACAGAAAAGAAATTGTGATTAAGCTTCAACTCATTGGCACTGGGAAGAACTTTCTTAACAGGTCACAAACTACACAAGTATAAATACAAATAATTGATAAATAGAATTGCATAAATCCAAATTTTCTGTACATAAAACACAAAAAGGTAGCCTTCCAAATATGGGAGGGAAAGACTAATTATTTCATTGACATTATACACAGAGAAATAATTAAATAAATATTAATTAATTAATTGAAGTTTAAATGTAAAATAATTAAATAACCCAATTAGATTATGGAAATAAATTAATATGTCAAAATAAACACAGCTGCATATAAACACTTTTAAAATGTTCATAATCCCCAGACAACAGGTAATTGCAAATTAAATCTTTGAAACTTGATTTTACCACAGTCAGAATGTCAAAAATTAATTTAAGAAAAGAGAAGTTACAGCATATGCTGGTGATAATGCGGAAATAAAAATGTTTATTTATTGCTAGTAACAGTATAAATTGTTGTGGCTATTATAGAAATTAATGCAGAGAATCCTTTGAAAGATTAAAATAAATTTAATATGAGAGCCAATTATAGCACATTTTGGAATATACTCAGTGACTCTGAATCTTAGCACAGAGGTATGTGCTCCTCCATGTTTATTGCTGCCCCATTAAAATAGTAAGGAAAAGGACACAGTCAACATTTCAGTTGAATTAAGAACATATAATAGAAGTGTTTTAGACCCATTCAAAAATATTATCAAGATGTTAAGAGAAATAAAATATTAAAATTTGCAGAAAATGAATAGAATTATAAACAATCCTTTTGAGAGAGTTAAGCCATACACAAAAATGCATACATTACATACTTTATCTTATATATAGATTCTGTCTTGTTTTCTAAGCTTTAAGTATTCATGTCAAAAGTTAAAAAAGAAATTGATCTTAGATACCTTCTAAGTAACACATAATAAGGGCAGAGACAAGATATATCAGATAAGGAAAAATACAGTGTTGTAGAAAGAAAATAAAAAGAAAATAGAATATGAGGATTAAACAGCAAAGTTGATGATGGAGTAGAATAAAGGAGAAAAGGTGTGGAGAGACAAATGACATGAAAGACATCTAAAACATCATATGGAAGCATTCTACTATTGTACAGTATAACAACATGTTATCATTCACAAAGTAAATTTTGCTCAGTCAGTCCTCCTTCTAGTACTACTTAATTTCTGGCTCAGCAATTACACAAAGTTCTTTGCCAGGATCCCAAATGAGAAAACTATGCTCTAGTTTAACTTAGTAACTTTTCTAGAAGCCTAGCATTTCCCTTTTCTAAGTACTGGGAAGGGGTCTGCATTGAAGATTGTAAAGCTTAGACCTGGGTCAATGCTTCTCTCCTGATGGCCTAGTACTGTAGCCTCAAGACCATTATCCTATTTTTTATGATCATGCTATTTTTAAAATTCTCACCAAACTATCATATTTTCAATGCTCATGCTATCCATAGCTTTGCCACTACACACACATTTTTCATGTAGATTCTGTCCACAGCCTCTTCACAGCACACACTCATATAGTCTCTGTCCATGCTATCCATTACCTCATCACTCCACAATCACATTTCCCATGTGCATGCTGTTTACTGCATCCTCACAGAGCACTCATATAGCCCTTGACCATGTTAATTATCACCTCCTCACTTACATACATTTGCCATGCCTGTGCTATCTGTGTGGCCTTCTCATGACACAAAATCACATATAACATGGCAAGTGACAAAAGGGACATCAAAAATTATTTGGAAATTATTTTATTACAAATCCAAGTATTAACATTCATTTTATTTTAAAGTACCTGTAAAGCACAAATATGAAAAAAAGGATGGAAATGCCTTTCTCATATAAGCCTAAATGGGCACTCCAATATTTGACACATCACCTTACTTCTCACAGTTTGCATGACAAAAGAGGTATTTTTTCATGATACATTCTAGCACACTGTAGTAATCATCATATTTTCTTTTCAGTGAAAAGAGAATCATGAATACTCAGTCACTTTAGTATTAATAATAAAATATAGAAATTATTGTAAAATTTGAATAGAGAGCAAAATACAGGTATCAGAAAATCTTAGATACTAATAATTGAAAGATGGGAAAATTAAAGCTATGTAAGTTTGAGGTGAAGGTGTCTAGAGTTGTCAATGTGATAAGCAACAGTGACCCCAAAGATAGAATAAAGCTAACACTGACAGGTCAGACTGTTCTAGAAATTGACTGTTTTTTCACACATATATATAATTTTGATGATTTTACATCATTCATCTCATCAAACTCAGTTATCAGTCCTCTCAGATTCATACCCATACTTATGATCTCCCCATTAACAAAAATGCCCATTCATGCTGCTCATGTACTTATTGGCTCCAGTAGGATATGCTGAAGAGGCAGAGTTAGGTGGATTTAAGTTCAAGGACTATTTATTTCTAAATATTGAAGATAAAGTATAAGATAATCTTAATTAAAATTGAATTATAGGTTGAAAACTATATATACATATTTTAAAATTCGAAATACCCACAGAAACACTCATTATGGTAACTATCTAAAACATCATGGGTCAACATACTACTATAGTAAGCATAGAGTATACCAACTTGACATTGTTCAAAAATTAAAGTCTCCTGTGTCAATTATTGTATATATTTTATTGAACCATTGGCCAAAAGATTCTTTATATATACTACAGATACTACCAGATATTGTGAAGTCTTAAAGGTAGTTTATAATTTCTGATGGTAACACTATCTATCATTGGAGACACTAATTTACTAATGTCATCAAACATAAAAAAATTGTGCTGGTACTAAACTGGACAATTTAACTTAACTAGCTAGTTTTCATAGATTCATAGTGCTGTAAGATACTATCCATGCCACTAAATACAAAAGTAATCATGAATCTCACACAATTATTAGCTCTCTTAATACTTTAGACATTTCACAGTTAAAAATGCCCATGGTTGGAATTAGTGGCACAAACATTATGGAAATACTTTACCACTTTTAAATATTTGTTTCAGTACATTTGTAGTACTCACTTGAGATGGAATGTACTGTTGAAACTGTTAATGAACCTAAGAATCTGAAGCTAATAGAATGCTAGCTAGAGAAATCCAAGTACAATTGTTTTGCTAAAGGAACATAGCAATAAAATATCTCAATAAAAATACTTCTACATGAGTGTCTTCCTTAGCCCTCATTAGAGAATCTCCTTAAAGTAGATGGCAAATAACATAACACACCTGGAAAATGTTCAGAGGTTAGAGACAATTTGCCATTCAGCCCTAATTATGATATTTCTCTCAAACATTCATATCAGGGCTCAGGAATTTATGAATAATATGTAGTGCAACATTGTTGGAGCTAAATATACTAATTTATTTCAAGCATTTAAGACACTGAAAGCACACAGAAATCTTGCACAAGTTTCTACCAGTCAAAAATCTCATTATGAATAAATGGAAGTTGTCACAAAATTCTACCTGTAATGCAAGTAATACTTGGAAGTGATTCAGTCTGAAAAAGCAAAGTCCTTTTTCTCCACTGAAATATAAATGAGTATATTAACCATATTCTAGGGCATGTACTATGTCCATGAATAGTTTATCTACAAAATATAGACTCCACTTTTTATGGGGTTTTTGTTTTGTTTAGGCATTTTAAATATAAATATGGTTCTCATTTATTGTATGAGGTTTTTATTCATGTTTTACTTTTTCATTATCTGAGACAGAAAAAGAATATAAAACTACCAGAGTAAATGTAAGGTTATTGCAGAAGATGTTGGAGAGAGGAAAGTATATACTCAAAGAGTATTTTATGAGAATAGATTATAAGAATCTCATAATAAAGCAATGAATAAAATTATGTCATTCGGGAGACAATAATATAGAGGTAATAAAGTTAAATAGAAAAAGTTAGACTGTGATAAGTAAGATTTATATTAGTTCCATAATATGCATATTTCAGAAAACAAAATAGTACCTGAATATTTGAAAAGTAGAATCACAGAAATATGGCTTTGTCCCTAAGCCTTGAATGCAAATTTGACTTATTATCACAATGAATATCTTTTAAAAAATCATGTAATAAGTGATTCAAGCTATTACTATGTGAAATATTAAATATAAATAAAATATACTAAATGTTCTCAATACTATATATATATATATAGATATGAGTAATAACTAAGGTTAAGAGCTCAACAGAACATTCAACAGTAATTGAGTACTACATCTTTTCTTCAGTGCAATAGTCAGGGATCTCAACACTCACTGAACTTACGAGTCACTCTTTTATATGTATGAATTTTATTAGAAGGACTTACAGACTGCAGTCCAACAATGGATTGCCATCAATGGAAAATCCAAGAACATAAGTGTTACTTAGTCCTTCAAGGCTGTGTCTCAGCTGGTCTTCTCTATAACCTGGAATTCTTAAGAAGTAGATTTTAAAGCCAATGAAGTAAGTGATGCAATAGCAATGACTCCACTCTTCCCTCTACTACTTTTTATATACAGGCTTCTAGCAGATTTAATGGTCCACATTGAAGGTGAATCTTTCCCATGCCACAAGATCTGGATTAGTGGTGTGTTTCATCTCTCATCAAGATCAAGATCAGTGTTTCAAACAGTCTCTAGCAACACAATGTAATGGAACACAAATATAAAGTCCATTTCTAGATTGTAGTAAATTCAAGATATGGCCAAGTTCACAACCAAAAACAGTCACCATGTTTCATATTTTAGGTTTAAAAATTTTAAGACCAAAATGCACAAAAAACTTATTTTGTGCATTTGTTTTTATTATGTTCACCAGTATATTATTTTTAATAACTGATACATTCTATTATTTGCCATTCAGTTATTTATTAAAACTTTGTTAAATCAATTACAGTGACATATACCACACTTGTAAACAAATATTCAGTGATTTGTTTGTTGGTATTATTCTATTTTTAACTTTTTTTTAGTAGAAACTAAATTCCACAATGACTTTACTAATTTGTACTGACCCACACGAACAGTAAATAAGGGTTTCTTTTTCACACATCATTTCCAATGCCTCTTGACAGATTTTTTGATAAGAGTTTTTCTGATTAAAGAAAACTGGTATCTCAAAATACTTTTAGTTTTTATTCTCTTGGTAGGTGAATGAAAAAATATTTAAAAATGGTTTAAAATGTAACTTTAGGGTTAGAGATGTGTTTAGGTAATTTTTTTTCCTTCTTTATTTTGTATTTATCAAAAAAAAAACAGTAAAAAGAATTTAAAATGCGGAAGAGTTAACAATAACTATACAGAGGATAAGAATCATAAGCATGGCTTATCAAGGGTAGAAATACAAATAAGATTGCTACACATATATTTTCTTTGTGTTCAGCTTTCCCTGTATATCCTTATTCAAGGTCTCT